>JASDQU010100694.1:142301-160459 GCA_032191745.1 Picea mariana | reverse complement strand
AAAGTTATAGAACCAGCCACGGAATGGACGAGGAATGTGATGGAGGCCTACGCAGAAGCAGGGGTCAACCGCGTTGTCTATACATCTTCAATCGACGCGGTTTACATGGATCCTAACGGAGAACCACTGGCCATAGTCAATGATGACTGATGGAGCGATTTGGACTACTGCATACAAACAAAGGTACTAGTTAGCAACAGTACTTATATCAAATATTATAGGTAGAGTTTGAATCAGTTTATGCAAATCATGGACTAATAACTAATTGTCCTGGTTAATGCATTACAGAATTGGTATTGCTACCCAAAAACATTGGCAGAGAAATCCGCATGGGAGATTGTCGAGAGAAGGAATTTGAAGTTTGTGGTGATTAATCCAGGCCTGGTTTTAAGTCTCTTGTTGCAGTGCACCATGAACCCCAGCACTGCCATATTATGAAATACTTGACAGGTGGGTAATGTTGATATATATATTATAGTAACTTGTTAGAGCCTACTCTACACAGGTTAGGATTTGGGTATTTAAAAAATACAATTTCAAAAGTAGAATATTACAATTCTAGCAGACACTATATAACCAAATTCATGTAATGATGAGAAGAAAAAAATCAAAATCTTATAACTTTTAGATTTCTTAAACTTCTTCTTAGTCTGTAAGTGTCACATCCCCATAGCGTGCCTCATGATCGTGCACCACCTTAGGGAGTTTACAACATTTCTCACTTGGTTGCTTGGCAACACCAAGGATACTTCGTCCGGACTACGTCTCTTCACCTAGAGAATACCCATACTGTATTCTAGGGTAACGACGAGTAACACTCCCACTGTACTGTAACTCTTGTAACTTAAGCATTTGTTAATAGCTTAACACTTAGTCATATAAAAGAATACATCCATGAATATGAGAATCCAAGAGAACAACAACAGAACAAACAAAAGATATACACAGAAATAGTGCAGGTGACACGAACCATTCCTAACACCCGGATAATTCTTTGTTATTGTGAAATAGTTACAATATGAGGACTATCGAATCAATTTACAAATTGGTAGAGTCACATGACTTGCCTCACCTCACCAAGGCACTCATATACAGATTCCTCACACCAAGACTCTCTGTCGCAACCATCTCTGCAACCTTCTACAATGCACCACGGACGTGCCCTTGACCGAAAATGTGTTGTCTCTTCATTTCTACAGAATTCATGTATTTCGGTTCTACCTCACACATGCCTCCAACAAACTTGTTCTTCGAGACTTCCCAAAAATCATCCCAAAAGGAGGTCATTCCACTCTATCCACCTCAAGAAATCACAATTCCTACCATGCATAGTGAATTGGGTCCTTGAAGGAGCTCGTCGCTATTTGTCTTAGTCTGTCACAGAAATGTAGAGCTCCTCTTGCTCTTGTTGTCTTCAAATCAACCTTCTTTGGTGGTGCACCCTTATTCTTTTATAGGGACTCCAAAGGTCAACATCATGAACCATCGCGTCCTTTTGGGGGTGTCGCCCCCCTTCATGAACCCATGTGTCCAAATGATTGTCGTGCCCCTTCGCAAACACGGTCACCCAAATGAATCATCCCAGACCTAGTCGCCCAAATGAACCCATACGCCTATCAACCGTCATACCCCTTAGGACCGTTGTGCTCCAATCTTCGTCACTTCATACTTGGGCAAGCCCCTTGGTACATTCATGTGCCCAAGGTGCCGACTTTCCCAACTAGTACAATACATGGGTGTCGAAGCAACCCCAAGTTTCGTCTCCTTGAGGACTTGGGAGAAGTTCTTTGTGCCCATCTAGCCGAATATCTTACATCCTCCCCCACCTCAAGTCATTGTTGTCCTYAGAAATATCCAAAAAATATGTGATCTCCAAGTCTCTACTCAAAATCGTGCCTCCCATCACAGCTAAGTCTATTGGAAACCCCAAGTTTCATGCCAACTAGAAGCCCCAAATTATGACAAAGTGGAAACCACAAGTTTCTCTATGAAGTGGAAACCCCAAGTTTCCACAAACCAAATTGTACTGCACCAAATTCCGCAAAAATTGTTGCAATGTTRTTTCCTTGTTTTTGTTTGGTTCTATTGGTGTTGTCTCTACCTGTTACAACTGATTTTTTCCCACTTCACTTCAAAGTTTATCCCAAGTGTTAAACTCCTTTGATCTTGCTATTGCACCAACACTTCAAAAAACACTGCCATGTCTCCACACATTGAATTCCCCCATGTCTTGGAATGATTAGGTAGCTAGTCCAACCATCACACCCAACTCATGAGAATGCACTTCTTCTCTCCTAAACTTAGTATTTTCTATTTCATATTCATCTCTCTTTCCAACTCCAAAGACTAAGTAAAGTGTCCATCCTTTCCTMACTACTACTTCTATCATTTGATCTTCATCAAGGAAATCCTCCACAATGTCTAAGTGATGCACTTCAAACCTACTAGTGCATTTGTACTCTTGAACCCTTTTCATGTTGTTTTTATCACCCAAGTCATGAACTAATTGAATGACCATTCCAACCATCACACTCCTTGAGACTGCACACCCTCATGCACAAATGGGTCAATTCCTTTCACAATTCTTTCCATGTGCACAACCCTTAGGTCAAGGCAAGGTCACCCCTGACCTTCCTGCACTATGAAGTCACCTCGAAACAAATTCATCTGAGACAACTCAGCTCCATTATCCACCTCATGGCATAGCTATCCAATCATCCCCAAAGACTATACGTCTATATTTCCTTTGCCTCATTACTTCATCATCCATCCTGTTGAATTTTTATATGACATTATATGAGACATATTTATTACAATTTAGGGCCTCCATATATATACTTGGGCAGAGTTCCCTTTTGTTAATGGACATTTCTTTTCCATTTTTTCATTTCATTAATTATTAATTAATTATATTTTACATTAAAAATATTATTTAATAATTAATAATTATATTATTAATTATTAATCTAGGAGAATTTCTTCTCGATGCTGCCAAAAAATAAATACTCCCTCTTGGTGAGGGAGACATTCTAGATCATGACAAGCTTTTCTCGGAAGTATACAAACTTTTCCCTAGACTCATGACACCTTTCTATCGGTCTTTGGAGATGTCTCTCTCCCACTTGAACTAAGCAGAAACTCCATCTTCAGATCTCCCTCTAAGCCAACAAACTCTCTCTAAGATTAGACTCGCTCTGGGTCTGCATGTGATAGAATCTATCATCTTGAGTCTGTATCATTCCTAGTCAAATCAACATGACCAAGGAGAAATACTACACCTGGGTCGTTCACCACATATTCATCCCTATGAGTGAATGTCAAGCTGATGCTATCTAACACATGGAAAGAACCTCAAGTACCTTGATTCCATATCACTCCTTGTCATGATTAAGGAATGACCATGCCTGGGCACTTTTACCACAAGTACAACTTTGTGATAAATGTGTCCTATCTCCCTTGGTCTGCAATCCAATATAGAAGGTCTTCCTAATGCTTACTAGGGCCATTCACCTGTGTTCATACACATCATGTAGTTGGTATCTACAAGACTTGATCTATCTCATCCTACAATGGGTGCTCAGTCCCTTGGGGTTGATCATGCTAAGTCAACTTAGACTATACTTGACATATGGAGGTTCCCTCAAGAAACCAATGTCTCATCTCACTCATGAACTATGTCCATACTAGATATCTCTTGGTTCCCTTGTGGAACACATGTGTAAGATATATCGAGGTTACCTTATGGAGCCAATGTCTTCTCTAGGTAACATCGAGGTTCCCTCATGGAAACAATGTCCTCAAGGACATATGAAGGTTTCCTTGTGAAACCAATGTCTTCACTCCTTTATCTGACCATCTGAGGCACGTCAAGATGAATTCCACATTCTCCCATACTAGTCCACACAACACCCTCCAGAGATAATTTCTCATGATGCTACCTCAAACATCAACACTCCCTATCAGTGAGGGAGACATTATTTTCCACTCGAAGCTTGTCTCGGAAGTGCTCTTTCTATCCAATCCACTCCCTACCCAGCGAAAGTCTATATAACCATGCAACATTACTTCTCCACCTGATAAGTATCTGATTACATACCCAATTGTACCACGTAGGTACCTCAACACATGTTTTGTAGTAGCCCAGTGCAATTTTTTTAGTTCACTCATGAACTGACTCAAGGAAATCACAACAAAAAATATATCTAGTCTGGTCTTCACCAGGTACATCAAAGACCCAACTAGTTGTCTGTACATCGTAAGGTCCACCAAATTTTAGCTTGAAGCTTCCTCATTCAGATTCTTCAAATTTTATATCATGGGTGTCACCGTGGACTTTCATTCCATCATCCCAAACTTCTTCAGGATCTCTATTGCATAGCTTCCTTGTGAAAGGAAAATATCATCATATCTTTTCCACACTTCTAACCCCAAGAAGTAGTGCATTAGACCCAAGTATTTGATTTCAAACTCAGAAGTCAACTCCCTCTTTCATCGAGCTATCAGGTGTTTTATCCCGGTAAGGAACATATCATCAACACATAGTACTAGAATCATAGAGTCATTAAAGTCAATTTTATAGTAAAGGTTGGGATCCGAAAAGCTTTTGGTGAATCCCAAGCTCAACAAGTATCCATCAATTCTTGAATACCATGCATGAGGATCCTGGTTGAGTCCATAGAAGGATTTCTTTAGTCTGCACACATGGGACTCTTTCACATGGATCACAAGACCTTGAGGTTCTTCTATGTATACTTCTTCCTCAACCATACCATTGAGAAATGCAGACTTTACATCCATCTGATGTAATTTCCAACCCATCATACAAGCAAGATAAATAATGTTATGAATAGAATTATACCTCACCACAGGAGCAAACGTTTCCTCATAGTTTATTCCTTCTTTCTGAGAGAATCCACGAGCCACAAACCTGGCTTTGTCTTTATCAATGCTTCCATCTATAACATGCTTAATCTTGTAGAGCCACCTGGAAGTCACCACATACCTCCTTTCAGATATTCTCACGATGAAATGATATTCCTCCATCATGCAATCTCTCAAAACTTGTTGATCTGCTAGATTTATAGTATTTCTCCCTAAACTAGCATTTGGGGTCCATCAGAGTGCTCACAGAATGCTTGTAGGTAGTCACCTTCTTCCAATTCATATTATCATACAAATTCCAATCTAAGGTTCTTTTGTTTCCTTCACCGCTCTATTCAAATTTCTAGCTACTCATATGAGTGATAAAACCAACAATGGCAGATGCCTTGAGGGTAGAGATCGCATTGGAATGATCAAGTGAACCTTTAAGAATGTTATGCGTAGAAATGTCTATGCTAGGATTTTCAGATGATTTACTCAAACTCATTAGAAGCACATCGGATCCCTTCTTCGGAGCAATGGTCACACCTACTCGTGATGGAAAGAATCTATTCTTCTGAGACTCCCCTTGTTTTGATGAATGTCAACTTCCAAAAATGAGTTTATTTTGTAGCATAGGAAGAGGTGAAGGCACCAAAAATTTCCCCCCACTTTCGGAAAGCCTTGGAGAACGATCTCAAACACACCCATTTAGTAAAAATCAAACCTAACGACCTCATGAATTGCTCTCCCAAATCTTCACTGATGGACAAGTGAAAGGAAGTGAGTGCCTTGTTTGAGGAAATTCTATCCATCTACTAAAATATTTTCACCCGAGTTTCGGAACCCATTCCACAATTTCCCTTATAACTTGTAGTAGTAAGGGTATACATTTCTTCTTCATGGACTACCCCATCATGAAAGAGAAAGGATTCTAAACCCATATAATGTTTCTCACACTTCAATGACCAATCACCTCCGACAACAAGAGAGAATGTGAAATACCCCACAGAGTTAACGAGATGTAAGTATTTAGTAGTATCTCTAAAAGAATTACACAATTCTATTGACATCATGGAGCATTCCCAATTGCTCAGTTTCGACAAACTACAAAGCCAATTCCAGATATCGGGTAGAACTCAGGAGCTATTAGAAATGACCTAAATAGAGGATTCCATCATAGAAAACTAATCTCTCTTGATCTTCTGGAATGGATATATCAACCCTCGCATCCTTTGAATACTAGTGACTTGATCGCATATACATGTTGCACTCTCTCAATATTTATAATTTTCAATTTGCAGTCAGAGTTGGATGAAGATTATGGACGACATAGGAAAATTTCCATTGACTTTCGTTAGTACATACCATAGTAGGGGATTTCTTGTGCTCAATTCCAAGAATTTGTGCCATAGTATGATCATGGAAGAGACACATTATGGACTACAAATCACAAGTTAAAACAAATTAGATGGATTGATGTTAACGGTCATTGTGGTCTACTTAAACATTGAAATTTTTGAAGAAGAATTTGTCAAACTACAGATTCAAAAGATGACGTGCTCATTTTTTGGTCACAAGTTATTTAAAAATTATAGTATGAGATGAAATTAAAAAAATATCCTCTTAAAGTATTCGCGAAAGAAAACCATTCTCTTTCATTTTCCAGTGAGGGAGTCAAGCCCATTACTGCTCTGATACCATGTTGAATTTTTGTATGAGATGATATGAGATATATTTATTACAATTTAAGGCCTCCATATATATACTTGGGAGGAGTTTCCTTTCATTAATAGATGTGGATTTTCCATTTTGTCTTTTCATTAATTATTAATTATTTATATTTTATATTAACAATATTATTTACTAATTAATACTTATATTATTAATTATTAATCTAGGAGAATGCCTTCTCGATGCTTTCCAAACATCAACAAATACATGATGCTACGTCTACCTCTCTATGAATTGAAATTGCTAGGCTTCGCCTTCAACCATGTTGCCCAAATAAAGAGACACATGCACGCCCAAGTAATCTCTTTATCTTGCAATATCCCTTTCTGTATAATCATCCAAGCGAAGGGAAGTCCTCAAATCAACTCCTTTCATCAAGTCACCTCTCCAAAACTCAACTCCCTTTGTCAAGTCACCTCTCTACAACTCAACATCTATGATGAGTGTTCCCAACATGAACTCACTCCTCAAAAATCCAACGAACTATCCAAAGTGATCCAAGTAGAATAAGTCACCCCAAAGAAATTCCATGCCCTAGGCATGTTCGCACCAGTACTTTTTCCAACTCCAACCAATGACCCTCCCAGATCTCTGACTCATTGCAGAATCCACAAGTCACCATGATGCACTCTAGCTCTTCCAATGTATAATACCAAAGGTGAGTGAATTTCACCCAAGTCACTTGGTCTGCATTATTCTCATTGAGGTTGATTGTCAACAATTCTCGGTTGACTTCTTTGCTAACTCCATCCATCTCCTAGAACGAAACGGTCTTGCACCTGCTACAAGCATCCAAACTCTAGGAATATCGTCGCAAATTCCAATTCATCGCATGAACCAACGAATATGGCTAAGGTGCCAAACACTAGGGCGACTCACCCATCCTCTCAACTTGACATGTTCATATCTAACTACCTACTTCACTGTGGTGACCTATCCAATGTGCCTCATCAAAGAGATATGAAAATTCTTAAAGCCACCTCGATGACTACTTCCAAATATTTCTAAGTCCACCACTAATCCAGGAGGATGTTGGTGGCCACCCAAATTTTCCAACTGGCTCAAAATAGTTTTTTGGCAACTTGCTATTTTTAGTAGGTTTTCGGTTCTTGATCTTTTGGGGCCATTTTGAGGGCCCAACTGACATTTTTTCGTGATTGATAAAATCAATGATAGTCAGAGACTATGATTGATCCCCCCTAAATGAATATCCTCATTAATACCTTTCCAACGAGCTATCTTGCACCCAAAATGGACATCGTATGCAAAAGTTTCGACCTCGACAAGTTGATGTACTAACTTACCCCAATGGGGCCCACATGACTTTTGGCGCTTCATATCCTAGGGTTAGGTTTTTGGATGTCTAGGGTTTTGTAATTCATATTTATTGTAAATAGGATTTCAAAGCCTCATCATACTCATCTTATTGCGAATGAGTGTAGCCATCACATCTCTTCTCAAAGACAAGCTGCCACCATTCGAGTATGCTTGTTTTCAATATGCATTTTATAGTTTTTAGCATATTTCTTATTTAATAGAAGTCAATTTTTGTTGTATCTCTATTATTGTTCATTGTTCCTATGTGCTAATATTATAAATATGTGGTTTCATTTTGTTTCTCTCATAAATATGGATCAGTGTTATCAGAGCGGTCTACTCCTTGTCGTTGTTTTAATGCATTTCCCGATGCAGTCAGGGTATAGAGAGTTGGGTCTCGAGTTTGTTTCTCTTGAGGAAAACCTCTCTCGAAGTCCCAAGAATCCATCCATGGTGGGAAAACATAAAGACAATGCGACGTTATATCCTTTCAAAATGTTGCTTGAGGAAGCCATTGAGCGACATAGGAACGAGATGATGGAGAAATTTGCACAAATCCTTCGACGATTTCCGACAAGAAACACATCCACCTCAAGCGGAGGCATCACCCCCTTCAAGGTACATATCAATTTTGATATTCCTATATTTGAAGCTCAAATAGATACATATGTCGTAGATAAATGGTTAAATCTTACAGAAGGGTATTTTTATATCCACAACTTTTTCGATAGAGAAAAGATTACATTTGCGCTCGTCAAGGCCATCCCCCATGTCAAAGATCAGTGGGAGACTTTTTGTGAGTAAAAGGAAATAGAGGGATCCACATTATTTGCAGTTTCACCCACTTGGGGTTCCTTTAGGGATGATATTAAGGAACAATACTACCATGTTGGAAGTTATGATGACTTGTATACAATATGGATTTCATCAAACTTAGATCGGAAGATTTCTTGAAAATAAATTCTTCTCTCCTCACTTGGTCGCTCCTCAATGTTGTGCACTCCTTGCACCCAGTCCAATTTCCCCTTGTTCTCTCTGAACTCCTTTGATTCAATACGAGACTTTTTCGATGCACTATTTGCATACGAGATGCACACGTTGCATATGAGTTTCAAAAGAGAAACAATTGAAACTTATCCAGTTTCATAACAAGCTCATACAATCAACTCTTAAACAATCATACATGAACGAAATACGTTAAAAAACACACATACAAAATATAACATTCATTCAGTCACACGTCAAAATGAACACAATTTGAAGATTTGGGACGTTTCTGTCTGTTCTATTCATTCATGAAACAAATTACATAATATTGCAGTTCTCCACTGCATCTTTCTTCCACTCTATTCTTCTCTACTACTTGATTTATATCCTCTTATCTCTCTATCTAATACAATACAACAACAAATATCTAAGGATTGGCTCCACAAGCTCTCTCCGACTTGTCTGCATCCTATCCTATCAACTCTTAGTGGTTACCTACCTTGTCCTATTACAATAACTATTAGTTATTTCCATATGAGAGTCTACACTCTACATCTGCAACTCCTTACAATCATATAAGACTTTACAAATATGACATATTTAAAAATATAGTTTCCAAAATATCTCAACAACTCGATTTACTTCTGAGTTAAATGTTGATTTGAAATTCTGCCATGCTGAGATGTCGTATCCTTGCCTCCACGCTTGCGTCTTTGACTTTGAATGTGATGCTCCTGCATCACCTATTATGAACTTTTTCTCTATTATTACTCTTTTTCTAAAGTTTCATGCTCAATTATGATATTTTTCCAACTCACTATAAACTTTGTTTTCAATTATGAGTTTATTCTCAATTATGAAATAATTCTTATTTTATAATTATGAAATTATGACAAAATAATTATTTCCTTCTGAAACAATTATGATATTTTTAATCAATTATGCAATTCTAGCCCCATAACACATAATGACATGTTTGCACAACCTATGGTGGAAAATAAAAGTATAACAAATGTCCCTTAATGTGTGAAGTCAGAAGGGGAACTGATGGCCAAAATACATTACAAAAATTCATGGTGATGAGTGGAATAAGGAAAGAGCTCAGATATCAAGGAACGAGTGATTACCTTCAATAAAACATCAAGGATGAAAGCATATATAGAACATACCCAAGGTATATGTACTCTGTCTTTGAATGAGCATGGGCGCAAAAAATACACTATGGATCCATGATATGAATTGTTATACCATGGCCATGAAAGAATACATGATGGATCCATGTGATCAATAAGTCCATAGCCATGAGACAATACAATGTGGATCTACATCATGAACACAATCATATCCACTAGCAAATGCAATGTGGATCTATGGCACAAAATATAATTGTGAGGAAGACAATGAGAACTAAGGAGAGTGGCCCATACTCATATACAAGTGATATACTCTATCGCAACTTGGGAGGGGATGTTGTGAAGGAATGATGTGGCCCCAAACCCAAGGTCTTTGTCCAAAACCTTGATGGTACGAATCTATGACATGGAAATAAATGAGTTGATGTCGAGCATGCTAGAAACCGTATGATTATGGTTCATTGATGTATATCATTAACATACATGAGGGGACCCACCAATGATGAATATAGATGCCAAGGTACCTAATACAATCTAGAAATTTTGAATAGATTATTTCATGTCGAGCACTTGTAGAATAAATCAATCAAGGGTCAATGATGTAAACCCGCTATCTATCATGAGGAGGCCTACCACAGAGGAATACAAGCTCCAAGGTACTAGCTAGTTTTTGGATCCCTTTCCTAGATAGTTTTTTTAAGTCAATAGGAGGAGATACATCAAAGGAGGGACTTGATGTATCCCCCATCAATCGACAATAAACATACACTAAGAGATTATGTGAAGAGAGAGTATCACAAAGTACAACTGACACAGGGATGGCCAAATCATAAAGTCAAAAAAATAGTAGATGGTTGACTCAAGCTTAAAATTTCCTTGAAAATATATCACAACACATAGTTACTTGGTAGCAATACACAAGAGTTGGACGAATATAGTGCATCAACATAGGAGGCATTGAAGAACTCTCTCTCATGACTGCAAGAGTAACCAGTGGGAGAAGTGTGTCTGACTCATATTACTAGGATGACTCCTAGGCATGCTAAAACCCAACTATGTGATGAGGAATCAAAAGGTGCCATGTTCAAGGGAAACTCGACTGATGTTGCCATTTTCAAAATAGATCAATGGTGAAAAAAACCCTCTTTTTAATTTTTTGTATTTTTTTTCCTTCTTCAAGGTTTTACGAGCATTAAAGAGGAATATAATTATGCTCGGTCTCCTTCATGTTTTAATGAGCTCGAAAGAATGACGCAAGTATGCTTGGTGTGTCTTTTTCATTCAAGTTTTAACGATTTCAAAAAGGCATTAAAACTGTACTCAAGACTGTCTTATTTGTATCCTTTTACGAGTACAAGAAATATATAAAATAAGACTTGGTGGGAGATAATGAGTGGATTAAAAACGTTCTCTTATGTTCCAAGCACATCAAACTGACCTAAGAAATGACAAATACAAATGGTACTAGAATGTGAGATCCACTCTTAGCAGTTGTTCTCTTCCTGGGTAGGTAGGTGCAAAACCGAGGCTAAATAATGAAACATAAAGATGGTCAAGGATATTTCATAGAGGTAAGTGGCATATGTGAAAACAACACATTAATGATAGGAACCATGACATAAGAAACAAATGCATAGGATATCATTAAGAAACAAAAAAAAAAATCTTAGGAACCTCCACAGGATATGGCCGAAATATAAACAAAAAGAGTAAAATGAGGCTCAATATTCAAGCCATGGTGAGGCTAAAGGAGGTCTCTTGGGCCTACAAGAGAAATTCAACATGGGCACCAAATTCCCATATGGTTTCTAACTAGGGCTTCCATGAAGGGTAGACAATACCGAACTAGTTATGACGTGCAAAAGGAGTGACTAATGTTGCAACTGGTCGAGATCGAACCTAAGGCTTAGTGCTAGCATTATGGACGGTTAATAATCCAAGGTGAGAAATGTAGGGAAAATCCTATCCCTATATGCCAGTTTGGGAACACGTACCTCAATTTCATTGTTTGTTTCCATATTTTTAAAAAACTCTCATTAATCCTATCAACAAATGTAAACTAGATTTTGGTGGTCAAAATGCATAGTGAAATCTCAAAAGATAATATTTTTGGATTTTTGGGTTATGATATATCAAAAACAAAATCACTCACACCACACACCTATGTATAAGGAACTACACATCTTGATGTTTTATGCCAAGTAGATCCCATTTCTAGGCTTAGGCCAAGGGTATTTTTCATAATCGATGCACTCATCAGCCAAGTTTGCCATCATATGGCTTACCATGATGGGGCCATGCCACATAGGAATGAATTTCTGCGTACGAAGATACTCATTGTGAGTAGTCTCATGAGCTATGACAGATCCTTGATGGGGCCCATCAAGACATGAATGAGGTATGAAACATGAATCTTCGATGGAAGGGAAAGTACAGAATTTGGTGGTAACTTCTGAAAAAGATAACCGAGGTGGAAAAGGGTCAAGATTGAGAGGTATACTGGATTCCCAAGTGAATTCCCCCAATCATGAGTCAATACTAATCATGGTAACTCTCATTTGTTCTGAATCAAGAAAATATGATCGATGTGTCACCTTGTCCATTGGATTTTCTATGCAAGCCATGAATTCTAGGATGGCCTCTTTTGAAGGAAACTCAATATCTAGGAAATCATTGGAACAGGGAGAGTCAACAAACCATGTGGGTGGATTAGGATGATCACACTCCATATGAATATGGATTTTCTAACCAGCATCAATGGATGATGATAGGATTTCCAAATTGACAACCACAACCATGGTGAATGACATGGATGCTCCATATGATTCAACATCCTCAGAATGAGGTACCACCCAAGGATCAACAAATCCAAGGGATCCACTGGTAACTGTAGAAATCATATCGATAGAAGAAATGGTTGTATTGAGATATGGTTTGGGAAGGGGAAAAAATCCCATCAACGAAGAGTCTTTGAAAATCCCTGCACTAACATTCATATAAGATTGTGTGGTATCACTAATAAAGGGTACATTAGACCACACATTGGATCCATGGTCTGGGGTGAAGAACACAAGATTATCATTCGTAATGATTTTACCTTGGTGATGGAAGCATAGGACCCTCAATACCAAAGAGACAATTGCAATCATCTCATAGAACCAATTATTCTCAAGTAAAAAATTGTACTAAAGAGGTGCGTCGACAACCTCCACATCAACATAGACAATCTTACCACCTAACTTGATGGGTAAGCTGGTGATTATTCCATGGAGTTGGAACATGTTTCCATTGAATTATTTCAATAATTTTGTAGACGTGTTGATATTAGGATATCCTAGGGCCTTCCAGTAAGAAATAGACATGATGCAAGTCGATGATTCTTCATCCACCATCGTTCAATAGATGTTTTTCCCAATCGTTCACACTATGATTTGGAAGGCTACCTAATGGGAGAGCCTATGAGTAACCTAATAAGAATCAAATTCGAATATGATGGATCAGACGCATGTATGGATAACAACCAATATTTTTGTTTATTTGGGAAGCTTTGGAGGACTTCAACCATAGACATGGCACAAGGTGTTTGGGCCAAGTATTTCACAATACTATGGTTGTGGGAATCTTGAGTGTTGGAATTATGCGTTGTGTGTTGAAGAAATCCCTTCAGGGGGTGAAGTGGTGCGCCAAAACATGGCCTATCTATCTAGAGAGGGCCTCTCAGTTGGGATAAAGATGTTGTCTCATGCGCAACAGGGATAGACTCAGATGTGTCATAACTCTTGGATAGTGTCTACAAGTTGACCATGTGGTCACACATGAACATAGAAGAACTTGAGGATGAACCCTTAATATGAGTGGTACCAGTCATGCCCCCTTGCAGAGGGGCAAGATTTGTGGAAACCATATTTTGTCATTGAGGGGGGCAAGGACGGGTTAAGACAAYGGTATATTGGGGGGCCCGCTTTTGTGCCAAAAATATATTGACCTCATCCTTCCTCGGAAACTAATGAGTGGGATGGTCCTCTCCACAAATMATGAAGGGAAAATGACTCTTCCTCCTCTCCTTAGTGCCTCCCTCCTATGTGCTCTAGGTGGGGGAAGTCCCTTGCTTAGTATTATAATTTTTATTTTTTTTTCTTTTCTTTTTCCCTCTAAGTTTTTGAGGATTATTTGGTTGCATGGATTGCACCAACTTCACCTCGTAGGTTTGAGTAGGGACCACAACAGTTTGAGCACCATTACTAGAAGTTGACAGGTGTGGATTAATGGAAATTTGATCCATCTGATTAGCTAATTGGTTCATAGAGGAATGTGAAACAAAACCGACCACAACATCGGCATGGGGTGATGTGTTTGGCTTCCTTGGATATATCGATGAGCTGGGATCATTTGGGATAATGTCATAATGTGTACCCAATTGAGAAAAGATCAATTCCAAGTGTTGGACATGCAAAATGGCCTACTCGTCAGTGGCCACCCCGACCATAGATACATCTCTAGCAATGGGTGGTAGAAGGGACTTTGTGAACCATTCCATAAGGAATTCGTCCAGAATCTAAGTTTTAATCATCTTATGTCTTTGTCGCCACTCATGTATATGATCAAAAATATATGTGGCAATATCTTAACGTAGTGAAGTCAAGATCTTAGTTATTATCTCATACCGAATGGGAAATTGGTAATCCGTTAAGAACACCATTTCCATGTCATTGAATCTTTTAAAGGAACCTACTTTTAATTCAATATACCATTTAGTGATAAATCCAGTCAGAGATCTTTGTAAAAGACACAACCTCACACTATCATCGAACAATGAGTTGGATGAACACCATAAGTGGTATGTCATGATGTGTGTGGAGGGGTAATCTCATGGATTTCCACCAAATTTTGGAATATTGAATGGAAACTTGGAAGGAATTGTCGACCATGTTGGGTTATGGGTAATAGAGTCATTTGTTAACCATGAAAAATATGGTAAATATAAAGTTGCGAGGAACAACAATGATGCAAATGAAGACTAGGAGGGAGGTGAAGTTTTTGTTGTCACAGATGGACCTTGCGGTCTCCCTACATTTGTAGTACTAGAAGTTTTATGGGTTGTTGGAGAGTGAGTGCCCCTAGGGATGGTGGCACTTCTAGGAGTATGACTCCTCCCAGAAAAAAATGCCCCCAAATAGGTTTCCCCTAGGGGGAAAAGTGGACCCTTCAGGAAATATATTCCCAAAAATAATCTCAGGGAAGAAACCACAAGGATTGGATCTGACAACAAAAGGAAAACCCCAGTTTCCCTAAGGGATGGTGTCCCACCCCATGAAAAGTTCAAACCTCTAGAAGTACTATTGCCCTAGCCGGACTAGGGACATCCCCAAAACCACTAGACATATTCCATCCAAAAGGTACACCCACACCTAATGATGTCAGGTCTCTCATAGGATTGTTAGAGGTGGAAGGAGATCTGATTCTCATGTTGAAACCAAAGCTCACCTCACCACTGGAAAAGAATGTGGAAGTGGGAAGTGATGTAGAAGGGATGGGCATAGGGATGTTAGGTTTACTAATGAATGGAAAGGATGATACAACCGACATCCCCCAGATCAAGGGACCAAAATACAATGGTATGGATGGTGTAGGTCCAATGGAGATAAGGGGTGGTAATGTCGACATCACTGGGATTCTCCCAAAGGAATTTCCCTTGGGCCCACTTTAGGGTGGTCTCATATGGAGAGACACACTGGATGAAACAATTGGTCTAGACATGGTGGGAGAATCAATAAAAAAATAAAATGGATCACTAAAAATATCTCTTACTTGGAAAATTATAGGGGCATCTAGCTCGGTTGAAGGCAGGTTAAAATTTGGTGGAGGATATTCATCTACCATCTCCACTTCATCTAAATCAATCTTGTCAAACCAAATATAAGATCCTTCAAATTAATTGTCTCTTATGTCACATCACTTTAGAGGAAGTTGCACCTCCATAATAGGTTCAAGTCCATGTAACCGATGGGAGTGGTGTGGTAGTTCATCCACTATGAATATTAAAATTGAAACACAATTCAACCTAAGGCCGACCTAGACTTAGACTCAAAGAGCACACCCCTAATCAAAATTAGGCTAACAACAAGAAGACCAGTGGGCTTAGGGGGCTTCTAAAAATCAACCCTATGGGGGAGATGAAGTCCCCACAAGATTGGCTAGCGAAGGTGTGAGGAGCAGTTACGATGATCTACTTGAAATATCCATGATCGGTGCAAGTACCCTTTATTAAGGCGAGCACCCTCCGAAGGAACTGATACCATGAATGAACGCCTACCCTAGGTACTACAAGCACGTCCCACCTTCTGTAACCTATGTGGCTCCCTAAGAAAGGTCACTAAAGCTACCAACTAACAATAAATCATCAATCGAATAGTCATAAGTCTGAACGCAAGTAAGGATGGGGTAACTATGCCTGAATCTCAGAAGGTGTTAACCAATAGAACCCCTGTATACGTAATGATCGAAGCGATATCGCAAACACCAAAACAAGAAATGAGGGGTAATCTCCCTACTTTCCCCAATGCAACCTCACTCTTAACTACTGTGTTACAGGAGGCTCCCGACAGACTAGTTGCAAGATTTGATTTTAATGTTCTTTAATGACTCCTAAGTTGAGTTTTGTGGCCTTGGAGAGTTTACTCTCCAATCCTATTCCAAGGCCCTAAGTCTAGCTACTATTGGTTCACTATAAAAGAAAAGTGTCTAATAAATTTTAGACTATGAGTTTTCTTTTTAAGGTTGTTGCTTAAGTCCAAGGGTAACAGATGGAAAATTGTGATTCTTGGACTCTTCACTCAAGCAAGCAATGAAAGAATGATAATGCAAAATTTTCTTTTCAATGAAATCTAGCTATGGGAGGGTAAGAGATTTTCCTTTTCCTTTGACAATTTAAAATTGACCTCACACACACCAAGTAGCCAATAATCACTTCATATCTTAAACCAAACAATTCTCCTAATGCATTTTTTTACTAATGCTTCAAAAGAAAATCTAGCCTGTAACAAATATTTTTTGTCATTTTGTGATTTTTTCCATTGAAATATAAACAATTCCTTATATATGCAAAAACATAAAAAACAAATAGAAACCAAAAAGACACTCCAAGAAGATGGGTTGTAGGAAATTTGAAGTGAGGTCAAATCATCCCACTCCAATGTCACTAGCATGATCTTACCCAACATTCATCTAGGAGGGTAAATCTAGTGATGCACAATGGTTATACAAGCACAAGTAAAACAACCAATGAAAAACACTACTAGATATTTTTGGATCTGGTGGGTTCTCTTCCCAACCTTACTAAAATTCTTAGAGACAAACAAATCATATCCAAGAAATGAAAACATACCACATACAAGTATTCAACAAACCAGCTAATGGAAAAGTATGTGATAAAAAATCAATAAAACAGAGACAAAAATAGACTAGAACAGGCCATTGTAGAACCCTACTGATCAGAGGAGATATCTAACTTCACAACTATGGGTCTTACATTGCAAATCTACAGTTTTTACCGATCCTCGCAAGACACAGGTCTGTCAATCGGCGAGGGGCCTCGCGGGACACTTATTATGCAACAAGCGAGGGCTTGCAAAAATTTTGTTCTTTGAGCTTCCAGATCTTCCATATCTGTATTAGATCACTCATATTTATTAGATCTAGGCTCTGGATCATTTAAAGGAAGAATCACAGACATACACAATCAAATAGAGGGAAGGATTGGCCAAGAGACTCAAACTAGAGAAGAATGCTTCCCTAGAATGGTTGCCAGTTCCGTTATGGGACAAAGTCTCACATGGATCTTGCTGAATACATAGAAAAATATCCCTAGGATTAGCCTAGTAATCCTAGATGAAAAGAGGGCTTGACTTCTTATGGTTTTCGTCGATGTAGATTCAAACACATAGATTCATGACTATCCTAAAGAGTGGTGAAGTTTTTATACCTTTCTTGAGGTTATCCTTTGTATCTCATGGGTGTTGCAATCCTGAAACTCCATCTCCAAGCTCCACAACCTGCTTTCTGCATACAAAAGACAAGCAAATACCAATCTACTATTATTCAAGTGTTACGAAATTTAAATCTACTAGA
>JASDQU010100694.1:74483-133869 GCA_032191745.1 Picea mariana | reverse complement strand
AGGTTCATGATGCTCCTCCTTAGCCTCTTGAGACTCTCTCTCTATTTTTCCATCATAATGACTCTTTAAAATCTTCCACTTTGTTTTTTTTAATGCTCTTTTTTTCACTTATTTTCAAATTGTTCAATTTTTCTTTTTTCTCAAAGATGTTTTTTCATCTATTTTCAAACTTTTCAATTTTATGTGTTTTTAATCATATTTCCATGCTTCATCCAATGTTAAAAATGTTGTACACCATTATTGTACTCCATGTTTCTACCATGAATGTTTGATAGGTCATCACTCTTACTTGAGAAAAACCACACCACCTAAAATGGTTCATTAGTACTTTGTAAGGGGTAATATTTTGATAATAAACTTGTTTCTTACATCTTAGAAATATATACACTTAAATAATTAAAAGTAGTTTTCAATTTTATTTTTAAATTAATAAAGTATTTCAACCCAAATAATAAAATAAAAAATAAATAAATAAACATTTCTTGTAATATATTTTTTTTTTAAATCTAAATCTGTAATTTTTTTTTGTAATTTTGAAAGAAAAAATCTTATGATTTACATAAAATCAGGTGAAACTTTGGAAACAAATGAAATCAAATTACAAAATTTCTGTACCCAATTAAATTTATTCCCCTATTAAGATGTCGGTAAACACCGGTGTTGACCGTGTTGAGGGAGGATAAGATTAAATGCTATAATGCCATTTTAAAGGATTTAAGTTTTTTTTTAGTTTTTATCAGTTGTGAAGAATGATTGGATCTGCAGATTTTTAGGTTGATTGGGCACAATTAATCACTTTTTAATTTAAAATTCTAATCTAGTGGCTAACAATTGAAAACGCTGGAATATTCTTAGTTGTCCTCCCAAATCAATGAATATGATTTACTCTTCATAACTTCCTTGCAAATCAATGAATGTGATTTGCTCTTCATAACTTCTTTGTATTTTTGAATGCATCAGTGAATCTGTTTACTTTTTAWCATTTACCTAAACATATTAAAAAATTACTGTACCACCATATGATTGCCACGTTTAGCTGATTAACCTTTGGAACTACCACATTTTCAGCTCTATGTGCATTTCAGCTGTGCGTTTCAATTCATAGAGTGTTGTCCGTCCARATAACTTTCAGCGTTCACCAGCGACAACAGAAATTAATAATTTTATTCAAATTCATATCTAAAAAAATCCAAAAAATAAAACGTTTAGTGTACGTATTAATTCCACGCCGGCAGCAACCAGTCGAGCATCATGGTTCTTTTTTCTAGGTTCACTTTTCAAGATGTCTCCACACTTGTAATATACCGAAAAGCTCGGTTGTCTAATCGCGAAGAAATCGCATGAATAATCACCCAATTCGACTGTATTGGTACGCTAACATTTCATGGCTATGCGGCGCTGATGTGGCCTGGCCTACTCAAAGTTTGTCTCCCCTCCCTTTCCCTTTCGCGAAGCATAAAAAAGAGTGCATCTCGTTTTCATTTCCACGATTCATTGTACCAGTCTGATTGTGACACAAAGCATGATATCTGATGAAATGAAGCAGAGTAAGAAAACAGATGAAACAGTTTGCGTGACGGGGGCAAGGGGTTTCATTGTCTCATGGCTTCTCAAGTTGCTCCTCACCGAAGGCTACATTGTCAGAGGAGCAGTTCGCACAGACCCAGCTGGTATATCCACTGATTACGAGTATTCTTACCACATAATTTTCATTTAATTATTTGATTTTGCATGGAATATGTATATAGATATAGACTATTACTTCATGCATGCAAGGAGAGTTTCCGAAGAGATTTGACGAGTGTAGACGATGGGTGGAAGTATGGGCATTTGAAAAAGCTGGAAGGAGCAAAAGAGAGGCTTGAACTTGTCAAGTATGATATTCTTGATTACCAGAACTTACTCACAGCTATTCGAGGCTTCCATGGTGTCTTTCACATGGCTGCCGTTTTCAACGATGACCCCGTAATTACTTCATCAGTTCTTTCAACTCTAGTCATAATTCCAATTCCATGGAGTTTGTTTGTGCTTAAAATAGCACTGTACAACCATGGACGATTCTGATACCTTTAGGTCTTGTGAAGCATTATCTTAGAATTAATGAATGCAAGTGAAAGTGATAGATCCGGCGGTGGACGGGACGAGGAATGTGATGGAGGCCTGCGCAGAAGCAGCGGTCAAGACCGTTGTCTTTACGTCTTCTTTCGGTGCGGTTTACATGGATCCTCACTAAGGTACTAATTAATAATGATGGCTGCTGGACCGATTTGGACTACTGCATACAAACAAAGGTTCTAATTAACAACAGTACTTATGTCAAATATTATAGGTAGAAGTTGAATCAGCTTATGCAAATCATGGACTAATAACTAATTGGCCCGGTTAATTCATTACAGAATTGGTATTGCTACCCAAAAACATTGGCAGAGAAATCCGCATGGGAGATTGCCGAGAGAAGGAATTTGAAGCTGGTGGTGATTAATCCAGGCCAGGTTTTAAGTCCCTTGTTGCAGTGCGCCATGAACCCCAATACTGCCATATTATGAAATACTTGACAGGTGGGTAATGTTGGTATATATGTTATAGTAACTTGTTAGAGCCTACTCTACACGGGTTAGGATTTGGGTATTTAAAACATACAATTTCAAAAGTAGAATATTAAAATTTTACCAGACACTATATAAACAAATTCATGTAATGATGGAAAAAAAAAATACAAATCTTATAACTTTTAGATTTCTTAAACTTCTTCTTAGTCCGTAAGTTTCACATCCTCACATCTTCATAGCGTGCCTCATGATCGTGCACCAAGTCTCTTCATCTAGAGCATACTCATACTCTATTCAAGATTAACAACTAGTCACAATCCTACTCAACTGCAACTATTGTATACTCAGGCATTTGTTAATAGCTTAACACTTAGTCATATATAAACATACATCCATGAATATAAGAAGCCAAGATAACAACAACCCAACAAACAGAATACATACATGGAAATAGTGCAGGGGGCACAAACCATTCCTAACACTAGGCTAAGTCTTTGTTATTGCGAAACAGTTACAATATGAGCAATACCAAATCCGTTTACAACTTGACAGAGTGACATGACTTGACTCACCTCACCAAAGCACTCATACATAGATTCATCACACCAAGAATCTTTTTCGTAACCATCTCCGCAACCTCTTACGATGCACATCGACGTGCCCTTGACTGCAGATGTGTTGTCTCTTCGTTTCCACAGAATTCATGGATTTCGATTCTACTTGACACATGCCTCCAATAGACTTGTGTTTCAAGATTTCCCTAAAATCATCCCAAAAGGAGGTCACTCCACTTTATCTACCTCAAGAAAGCACAATTCCTCCCATGCATAGTGAACTTGTCAAAGCTGATATTCTTGATTACCAGAGCTTACTCACAGCTGTCCGAGGCTGGAATGTTGTCTTTCACATGGCTGTCATTCTCAACGATGACCCTGTAATTACTTCATCACTTCTTTCCAGTCTAGTCATAATTCCAATTACATGCAGTTAGTTCGAGCTTAAATCGCTTAGATCTTGTTAAGCTTGTTTTATAATTAATGAGTGCAGGAGAAAGTGATAGAACCAGCAACGGAAGGGACGAGGAATGCAATGGAGGCCTGCGCAGAAGCAGGGGTCAACCGCATTGTCTATACATCTTCAATCGGTGCGGTTTACATGGATCCTAGCAGAGAGCCACTGGCCATAGTCAATGATGACTGCTGGAGCGATTTGGACTACTGCATACAAAGAAAGGTACTAATTAGCAACAATACTTATATCAAATATTATAGGTAGAGGTTGAATCAGTTTATGCAAATCATGGACTAATAACTAATTGTCATGGTTAATGCATTACAGAATTGGTATTGCTACCCAAAAACATTAGCAAAGAAATCCGTATGGGAGATTGTCAAGAGAAGGAATTTGAAGTTGGTGGTGATTAATCCAGCCCTGGTTTTAAGTCTCTTGTTGCACTGCGCCATGAACCCCAACACTGCCATATTATGAAATACTTGACAGGTGGGTAATGTTGGTATATATGTTATAGTAACTTGTTAGAGCCTACCCTACACGGGTTAGGATTTGGGTATTTAAAAAATACAATTTCAAAAGTAGAATATTACAATTTTACCAGACACTATATAACCAAATTCATGTAATGATGAGAAGAAAAAAATCAAAATCTTATAACTTTTAGACTTCTTAAACTTCTTCTTTGTCCGTAAATGTCACATCCCCATAGCGTGCCTCATGATCGTGCACCACCTTAGGGCGTCTACAACATTTCTCACTTGGTTGCTTGGCAACACCAAGGATACTTCATCCAGACTACGTCTCTTCACCTAGAGCATACCCATACTCTATTCTATGGTAATGACGAGTAACACTCCCACTGTACTATAACTCTTGAAACTTAAGCATTTGTTAATAGCTTAACACTTAGTCATATATAAGAATGCATCCATGAATATGAGAAGCCAAGAGAAAAACAATGGAACAAACAAAAGACATACACAGAAATAGTGCGGGTGACACAGACCATTCCTAACACATGGCTAAGTCTTTGTTATTGTGAAATAGTTACAATATGAGCATTATCGGATCGATTTACAAATTGGCAGAGTCACGTGACTTGCCTCACCTCACCAAGGCACTCATACACATATTCCTCACACCAAAACTCTCTGTCGCAACCATCTCTTCAACCTCCTACAATGCACCTCGGACGTGCCCTTGACCGCAAGTGTGTTGTCTCTTCATTTCTACAGAATTCATGGATTTCGGTTCTACCTCACACATGCCTCCAACAAACTTGTTCTTCGAGACTTCCCAAAAGGAGGTCACTCCACTCTATCCACCTCAAAAAAGCACAATTCCTGCCATGCAGAGTGAATTGGGTCCTTGAAGGAGCTCGTCGTTGTTTGTCTTAGTCTGTCACAGAACTGTAGAGCTCCTCCTGCTCTCGTTGTCTTGAAATCAACCTTCTTTGGTGGTGTACCCTTATTCTCTTATAGGGACTCCAAAGGTCAACATCATGAACCATCGAGTCCTTTTGGGGGTGTCACCCCCCTTCACGAACCCATGTGTCCAAATGATTGTCGTGCCCCTTTGCAAACACGGTCGCCCAAATGAATCATCCCAAACCTAGTCACCCAAACGAACCCATCCGCCTATCAATCGTCGTACCCCTTAGGCCCGTTGTGCTCCAATCTTCATCACTTCATACTTGGGCAAGCCCCTTGGTGCATTCATGTGCCCAAGGTGTCGACTTTACGAACTAATACAATACATGGGTGTCGAAGCAATCCCAAGTTTCGTCTCCTTGAGGACTTGGGAGAAGTTCTTTGTGCCTATCTAGCCGAATATCTTACATCCTCCCCCACCTCAAGTCATTGTTGTCCTTGGAAATATCCAGAAAATATGTGATCTCCAAGTCTCTACTCAAACTCATGCCTCCCATCACAACTAAGTCTGTTGGAAACCCCAAGTTTCATGCCAACTAGAAGCCACAAATTCTGACAAAGTCAAAACCACAAGTTTCTCTATGGAGTGGAAACCCCTAGTTTCCACAAACCAAATTGTACTGCACCAAATTCCACAAAAATTGTTGCGATGTTGTTTCCTTATTGTCGTTTGGTTCTATTGGTGTTGTCGCTACCTATTACAACTAATTTTTTCCCACTTCACTTCAAAATTTATGCCAAGTGTTAAACTCCTTTGATCTTACTATTGCACCCATACTTCAACAAACACTGCCATGTCTCCACACATTGAATTCCCCCATGTCTTGGAATGATTAGGTAGCTAGTCCAACCATCACACCCAACTCATGAGAATGCACTTCTTCTCTCCTGAACTTAGTATTTTCAATTTCATATTCATCTCTCTTTCCAACTCCAAAGACTAAGTAAAGTGTCCATCCTTTCCTCACTACTACTGCTATCATTTGATCTTCATCAAGGAAATCCTTCGCAATGTCTAAGTGATGCACTTCAAACCTACTAGTGCATTTGTACTCTTGAACCCTTTTCATGTTGTTTTTATCACCCAAGTCATGAACTAGTCCATTCCAACCATCACACTCCTTGAGACTGCACACCCTCATGCACAAATGGGTCAATTCCTTTCACAATTCTTTCCATCTGCACAACCCTTAGGTCAAGGCAAGGTCACCCCTGACCTTGCTGCACTATGAAGTCACCCCAAAACAAATTCATCTAAGACAACTCGGCTCCACTATCCACCTCATGGCATAGCTATCCAATCCTCCCCAAGGACTATACGTCTATATTTCCTTTGCCTCATTACTTCATCGTCCATCCTGTTGAATTTTTATATGAGATTATATGAGACATATTTATTACAACTTAGGGCCTCCATATATATACTTGGGCAGACTTCCCTTTCATTAATGGACGTTTCTTTTCCATTTTGTCTTTTCATTAACTATTAATTAAATGTATTTTATATTAAAAATATTATTTAATAATTAATAATTATATTATTAATTATTAATCTAGGAGAATGTATTCCCGATGCTGCCCAAAAATAAATACTCCCTCTCGGCGAGGGAGACATTCTAGATCATGACAAGCTTTTCTTGGAAGTATACAAACTTTTCTCTAGACTCATGACACCTTTCTATCAGTCTTGGAGATGTCTCTCTCCCACCTGAACCGAGCGGAAACTCCATCTTCAGATCTCCCTCTAATCCAACAAACTCTCTCTGAGATTAGACTCACTCTGGGTCTGCATGTGATAGAATCTATCATCTATCATCTTTATCATTCCTAGTCAAATCAACATGACCAAGGAGAAATACTACACCTGGTTCATTCACCACAGGTTCATCCCTATGAGCGAATTTCAGCCTGATGCTATCTAACACATGGAAATAACCTCAAGTACCTTGATTCCATATCACTCCTTGCCACGATTAAGGAATGACCATGCCTGGGCCCTTTTACCACAAGTACAACTTTGTGGTAAATGTATCCTATCTCCTTTGGTCTGTAATCCAATATAGAGGGTCTTCCTAATGCTTACTAGGGCCATTCACCTGTGTTCATACACATCATGTAGTTGGTATCTACAAGACTTGATCTATCTTATCCTACAAGGGGTGCTAAGTCCCTTGGGGTTGATCACGCTAAGTCAACTTAGACTATACTTGACATATCGAGGTTCCCTCAAGAAACCAATGTCTCATCTCACTCATGAACTATGTCCATACTAGATATCTCCTGGTTCCCTTGTGGAACACATGTGTAAGACATATTGAGGTTACCTTATGCAGCCAATGTCTTCTCTAGGTCACATCGAGGTTCCCTCATGGAAACAATGTCCTCGAAGACATATCAAGGTTTCCTTGTGAAACCAATGTCTTCGCTCCTTTATCTGACCATCTGAGGCACGTCAAGATGAATTCCACATTATCCCATACTAGTCCACACAACACCCTCCAGGGAGAATTTCTCACGATGCTACCTCAAACATCAACACTCCCTATCAGTGAGGGAGACATTATTTTCCACTCGAAGCTTGTCTCGGAAGTGCTCTTTCTATCCAATCCACTCCCTGCCCAGCCAGAGTCTATATAACCATGCAAAATTACTTCTCCAACTAAGAAGTATCTGATTACATAACCAATTGTACCACGTAGGTACCTCAGCACATGTTTTGTAGTAGCCCAGTGCAATTTCCTTAGTTCACTCATGAACTGACTCAAGGAAATCACACCAAAAAATATATCTAGTCTAGTGTTCACTAGGTACATGAGAGACCCAACTAGTTGTTTGTACATCGTAAGGTCCACCAAATTTTAGTTTGAAGCTACCTCATTCAGATTCTTCAAATTTTGTATCATGGGTGTCACCATGGACTTTCATTTCATCATCCCAAACTTCTTTAGGATCTCTACTGCATACTTTCCTTGTGAAAGGAAAATCTCATCATATCTTTATCACACTTCTAACCCGAAGAAGTAGTGCATTAGACCCAAGTATTTCATTTCAAACTCAGAAGTCAACTCCCTCTTTCATCGAGCTATCGGGTGTTTTATCCCAGTAAGGAACAGATCATCAGCACATAGTACTAGAATCATAGAGTCATCAAAGTCAACGTTATAGTAAAGGTTGGGATCCGAAAAGCTTTTGGTGAATCCCAAGCTCAACAAGTATCCATCAATTCTTGAATACCATGCATGGGGATCCTACTTGAGTCCATAGAAGGATTTCTTTAGTCTGCACACATGGGACTCTTTCACATGGATCACAAGACCTTAAGGTTCTTCTATGTATACTTGTTCCTCAACCATACCATTGAGAAATGCAGACTTTACATCCATCTGATGTAATTTCCAACCCATCATACAACCAAGAGAAAAAATGGTATGAATAGAATTATACCTTGCCACAGGAGAAAACATTTACTCATAGTTTATTCCTTCTTTCTGAGAGAATCCACGAGCCACAAACTTGGCTTTGTATTTATCAATGCTTCCATCTATAACATGCTTAATCTTGTAGAGCCACCTGGAAGTTACCACATACTTCCTTTAAGATTTTGGCACAATGGACTAATATTCCTCCATTATGGAATCTCTCAAAACTTGTTGATCTGCTAGATTTACAGTATTTCTCCCTAAACTAGCATTTGGGGTCCATCGCAACAATTCAACATATTCTCATACAAATTCCAATCTAGGGTTCTTTTGTTTCCTTCACCGCTCTATTCAAATTTCTAGCTAATCATATGAGTGATAGAACCAACAATGGCAGATGCCTTGAGGGTAGAGATCTCCTTGGAATGCTAAAGTAAACCTTTAAGAATGTTATGCGTAGAACTGTCTAAGCTAGGATTTTCGGATGATTTACTCAAACTCATTAGAAGCACATCGGATCCCTTCTCTGGAGCAATGGTCACACCTAATAGTGATGGAAATAATCTATTCTTCTGAGACTCCCCTTGTTTTGATGAATGTCAACTTCCAAAAATGAGTTTATTTTGTAGCATAGGAAGAGGTGAAGGCACCAAAAATTTCCCTCCACTTTCGGAAAGCCTTGGAGAACGATCTCAAACACACCCATTTAGTGAAAATAAAACCTAACGACCTCATGAATTTCTCTCCCAAATCTTCACTGATGGACAAGCGAAAGGAAGTGAGTGCCTTGTTTGAGGAAATTCTATCCATCTACTAAAATATTTTCTCTTGAGTTTTGGAACCCATTCCACAATTTCCCTTATAAGTTGGAGTAGTAAGGGTATACATTTCTTCTTCATGGACTACCCCATCATGAAAGAGAAAGGATTCTAAACCCATATAATGTTTCTCACACTTCAACGACCAATCACCTCCTACAAAAAGAGAGAATGTGACATACCCCACAGAGTTAACGAGATGTAAGTAATTAGTAGTATCTCTAAAACAATTACACAATTATGTTGACATCATGGAGCATTCCCAATTCCTCAGTTTCGGAAAACTACAAAGCCAATTCCAGATATCGGGTAGAACTCAGGAGATATTAGAAACGACCTAAATAGAGGATTCCATCATAGAAAACTAATCTCTCTTGATCTTCTCGAATGGATATATCAACCCTCGCATCCTTTGAATACTAGTGACTTGATCATATATACATATTGCACTCTCTCAATATTTATAATTTTCAATTTGCAGTCAGAGTTGGATGAAGATTATGGACGACATAGGAAAATTTCCATTGACTTTCGTTAGTACATATCATAGCAGGGGATTTCTTGTGCTCAATTCCAAGAATCTGTGCCATAGTATGATCACGGAAGAGACACATTGTGGACTACAAATAACAAGTTAAAACAAATTAGATGGATTGATGTTAACAGTCATTGTGGTCTACTTAAACATTGAAATTTTTGAAGAGGAATTTGTCAAACTGCAGATTCAAAAGATGATGTGCTCGTTTTTTGGTCACAAGTTATTTAAAAATTATAGTATGAGATGAAATTAAAAAAAAATCCTCTTAAAGTATTCGAGAAAGAAAACCATTCTCTTTCATTTTCCAGTGAGGGAGTCAAGCCCACTACTGTTCTGATACCATGTTGAATTTTTGTATGAGATGATATGAGATATATTTATTACAATTTAAGGCCTCCATATATATACTTGGGAGGAGTTTCCTTTCATTAATGGATGTGGATTTTCCATTTTGTCTTTTCATTAATTATTAATTATTTATATTTTATATTAACAATATTATTTACTAATTAATAATTATATTATTAATTATTAATCTAGGAGAATGCCTTCCCGATGCTTCCCAAACATCAACAAATACATGATGCTACGTCTACCTCTCTATGAATTGAAATTGCTAGGCTTCACCTTCAACCATGTTTCCCAAATAAAGAGACACATGCATGCCCAAGTAATCTCTTTATCTTGCAATATTCCTTTCTGTGCAATCCTCCAAATGAAGGGAAGTCCTCAAATCAACTCCTTTCATCAAGTCACCTCTCCAAAACTCAACTCCTTTCGTCAAGTCACCTCTCCACAACTCAACATCTATGATGAGTGTTCCCAACATGACCTCACTCCTCAAAAATCCAACGAACTATCCAAAGTGATCCAAGTAGAATGAGTCACCCCAAAGAAATTCCATGCCTTAGGCATGTTCGCACCAATACTTTTTCCAACTCCAATCAACGACCCTCCCAGATCTCTGACTCATTACAGAATCCACAAGTCACCATGATGCACTCTGTCTCATCCAATGTATAATACCAAAGGTGAGTGAATTTCACCCAAGTCACTTGGTCTGCATTATTCTCATTGAGGTTGATTGTCAACAATTCTCGGTTGACTTCTTTGCTAACTCCATCCATCTCCTAGAACGAAATGGTCTTGCACCTGCTACAAGCATCCAAACTCTAGGAATATCGTCGCAACTTCCAATTCATCGCATGAACCAACGAATATGGCTAAGGTGCCAAACACTAGGGCGACTCACCCATCCTCTCAACTCGACACGTTCATATCTCACTACCTACTTCACCGCGGTGACCTATCCAATGTGCCTCATCAAAGAGATATGAAAATTCTTCAAGCCACCTTGATGTCTACTTCCAAATATTTCTAAGTCCACCACTGATCCAGGAGGATGTCGGTGGCCACCCAAATTTTCCAACTGGCTCAAAATAGTTTTTTGGCAACTTGCTATTTTTAGCAAGTTTTCAGTTCTTAATCTTTTGGGGTCATTTTGAGGGCCCAAATGACATTTTTTCACGATTGATAAAATCAATGATAGTTAGACACTATGATTGATCCCCCTAAATGAATATCCTCATTAATACCTTTCCAACGAGCTATCGTGCACCGAAAACGGACATCATATGCAAAAGTTACGACCCCAACAAGTTGATGTACTAACTTACCCCAATGGGGCCCACATGACTTTTGGTGCTTCATCTCCTAGGGTTAGGTTTTTGGATGTCTAGGGTTTTGGAATTCATATCTATTGTAAATATGATTTCAGAGCCTCATTCTATTCATCTTATTGCGAATGAGGGTAGCCATCACATCTCTTCTCAAAGATAAGCTGCCACCATTCGAGTATGCTTGTTTTCAATATGCATTTTATAGTTTTTAGCATATTTCTTATTTAATAGAAGTCAATTTTTATTGTATCTCTATTATTGTTCATTGTTCCTATGTGCTAATATTATAAATATGTGGTTTCATTTTGTTTCTCTCATAAATATGGATCAGTGTTATCAAAGCGGTCTGCTCCTTGTCGTTGTTTTAATGCATTTCCCCGACGCGGTTAGGGTATAGAGAGTTGGGTCTCGAGTTTGTTTCTCTTGAGGAAAACCTCTCTTGAAGTCCCAAGAATCCATCCACAGTGGGAAAACATAAAGACAATGAGACATTATATCCTTTCAAAATGTTGCTTGAGGAAGCCATTAAGCGACATAGGAACAAGATGATGGAGAACTTTGCACAAATCCTTCAACAACTTCCGACAAGAAACACATCCACCTCAAGCAGAGGCCTCACCCCCTTCAAGGTACATATCAATTTTGATATTCCTATATTTGAAGCTCAAATAGATACATATGTTGTAGATAAATGGTTAAATCTTACAGAAGGGTATTTTTATATCCACAACTTTTTCGATAGAGAAAAGATTACATTTGAGCTCCTCAAGGCCATCCCCCATGTCAAAGATTGGTGGGAGACTTTTTGTGAGTAAAAGGAATTAGAGGGATCCACATTATTTGCAGTTTCACCCACTTGGGGTTCCTTTAGGGATGATATTAAGGAACAATACTACCATGTTGTAATTTATGATGACTTGTATACAATATGGACTACATTGCGGCAGGAAAGAGACCAAACAGTGCCAGAGTTCACTAATGTCTTCCATACCTTGTGCACCAAAATGGGTATCAAATATTCTGAGTGAGATTTGTTTCTCAAGTACTGCGACAATCTACATAGATACATCTAGATAGAAATGGAGTTTTTGGACATCTCATCCTTGGGCATGGCCTATCGATATGTCATCAAAATAAAGCAGAAGCTAAAAATGTACGTGACAGTTTGGGTCTGGGAGCCTCTCATAGTTGAAGTACGGCAAGGCTATCCCCAACCCATAGAAAAAAGGACAGAGAAAATATGGGAAACCTTAGGACAACCAGTTCAAGACACAAGAAAATAAGGATAATCGGAAGACAAATAAAGATACTCGGAAGTGGTGTGACTTCCATAAGAGCCCCTATCATAACACTGTTGATTTCCGCTCAAAGAAGTCATTGGTGGATGAGGTAAAATCCTATGAATCAGATGTAGGTTTTGACTCTGAGTCAGAACCAGAAAAGGGGGTATAGATCATTGATGCGGAACTCAATTCCACTCTTGCTACCACCAAGATCTAGCCCGGTGAACCTGATGATTTATAAGAAGGGGAGTGCCTCTTTCATTCACAAATGTGGGTAAAAGGCACTCTGTTGCACTTCATCATTGATAGTTGTATCCAAAAGAAACTAATCTCAACAGAGGTAAAAAAGAGGCTATCCCTATTGAGAACACTGCAATCGCAACCCTACATTATTAGATGCCTCTGTCAAGGAAGCGATCTTCGCGTCAGCCAACAGTGTCGCATGTCGTACGACATCAAGCCATTCAAAGATGAGGTATTGTGTGATGTTTCTCCCCTTGAAGTTTGTGATGTTTTTTTCGGATAATCTTATTTATGGAAATGTCAAGTTTTATGAGTCTAGGCCTCACAGTGTTATTATTATTTTGAACATGAAATTGTATAGGATTCCTGAGGTAGTCCCACCTAGTGTTATTTCCTTAATCTCTTCCAAGCAATGCAGGAAGGTCATTTCTTAGACCGAAAAGTTTTTTTTTTTCATGATTCGCTCTCAGAGTGAGCGAAAGATTGCTTCCACATCCATGGCCTCCATGAACAACCTCTCCACATAGCAGAAGTAAGTGGATAAGGTCATGGAAGAATACAAAGACATCTTCTCATCACCTACTGGGCTACCTCTACACTCTCAGGTCAAGCATCTCATCGATTTGACCCCTGACGCACTGCTACCCAATGGGCTAGTCTATCGCTGCTCTCTGATAGAAAATGAGGATATCAAGTGTTAGATCCAAGAATTGCTCCACAAGGGGCACATCAGACCCAACTCATCATCTTTTGGAGGCCCAATCGTGTTGGTGCATAAGAAAGATGGGACTTGGCAGCTTTGCACTGATTATCGGGCCCTAAATAAAGTCACAGTTAGGAACTGATACTTTATTCCCCAAATTGAATATCTCCTTGATCAGCTCAAGGGGGACAAATATTTCAGTAATATTGATATGAATTTCGGCTACCATCAAGTCCCAATAAAATAGACATATGTATGGAAAATTCCCTTCAAGCCAAAAGAATGTTTTTTTGAATGGTTGGTCATGTCCTTTGGTTTGAAAAATGCCCCAACAACTTTCATGAGGATGATGGAAGATATATTGTGGCCTTTCATTAATTATTTTGTGGTGGTGTATCTAGATGACATCCTTATCTACAACAAGACTTGGGCAGAACACTTGCAGCATATTCAACAGGTGTTGCACACACTGTGGTAGGACAAGCTATATGCCAACTTGGAAAAATGTTCCTTCGGCATGGACAAGGTCCAATATCTAGGATACATTGTTGATGCACATGGTGTGCATGTTGATCTAGGCAAGATCCAAGTCATATTTGACTGGACAACCCCAACCATGCTCATTGATCTTCATAGCTTCTTAGGCCTTTCAAATTTTCTATCGCAGGTTCATGTTGGGATTCTCCCATATTGCATGGGCCCTTAGCCAAATAACCAGGGGTGGTGGTAAGGAAAATTTTTTGTGGGGTCTATCCCAACAGAAATAATTTGATGATCTGAAGCAACGCTTGTGCTATTCCCCATTAATTTCATTACCTGACCTACAACAACCCTTTGATATCAAGACAAATGCTTCAGAGTACGTTGTGGGCACAATAATCACTCAATAGGACAACCCCATGGTCTATCATAGTGAGACATTATCAAATTTCATCCATAAGTACCCTACTTACGACAAAGAAATGTAATCCATTTTGCAAGCCTGCCGCTAGTGTTGGAAATACATTCTGGGAAGGAGACAATCATCCACATTGATCATAAGTCATTGCAGTTCATGCAGACACAAGGAAAATTCTATAATGATCGCCATCACAAGTGATCCACCTATTTGCAACAGTTTCACCTCAACATCAAGTATAAAACATGAAGTACCAATAGAGTCATTGATTGGCTCATCCAACCCCGAGTCGCGACACTCACCAAAGTGATCGATTCTTGTGGCCACAAGACCTCCAGATGGCCCCACCTCTATGAGACTGATCTTAACTTTGCCAACACATGCCAGATGTTGGGAAGAAACACAACTGTCACTAATTTGCATCTTCAGGACGGGCTGCTATGCCATCTGGGCCATCTTTGTGTTCCATCAAGTGAGTGAGAGAAGATGATTTGGGAATCCCACTACATTCGATTGGAAGGACACTTCGGCGTGGAAAAAGCAATGATAGTGTTGCAGTGACATTTCTACTGGCCGAAACTTTGATAGGATATCAACAAGTATATTCGGTCCTACACTGCCTATGTTATTGCCAAACCAACCACTAAGAAACAAGGCATGTACACTCCTCTTCTTACTCCTAACAGGCCCTCAGAATCCATCTCAATGGACTACATGTAAGGCCTTTTATCCACTAAGTGGGGAAATGACTGTTTTTTTGTGGTTTTTGATCATTTTTCCAAGATGGTGATTATGGTTGCCTGTTATAAGAGCATCACAATGGAGGCCACTTCCAAGCTTTTCTTTGAATGAGTGTGGGTACACTTTGGGATCCCACAAACCATTATCTCAAATTGGGACAATCGGTTCCTCAGCATGTTCTGGTCGAGCCTCTGGTCACTATTGGACACCAAGCTCACCAAGTCCACTGTCTTCAACCCCCAGATGGATGGCCAAAATGAGGTCGTCAATCGAATGATCATGCACATCATGTGCATGTAAAATTCAAAGCACCTCACACCTGGGATGAGAGTCTTCCCTATGTTCAAAATGACTACAATAGAGCCATACATATCTCAACTGGAAACAACCCCTTTCAGGTGGGGTTGGGATTTCAACAATTAGTTCCCATATATGTTGCACTACCCCTTACGACCACCCAGGAAGACTCGTCGCATGCTCCAACTGGAGCTGACAAAGACACCGAGTTCATTGAGCGGATCCAACACATCTGCCAATAGGTTTAGGATATTTTACAGAATTCCAATGCCAAGTACAACCAACGCCATGATCAACACTGAATGTCACACGAATTTCAGGTGGGAGACAAAGTTTGGTTGCACTTGTAGAAAGAACGCCTTATAGGGACTCATCAAAATATTTTTTCGCTTTGTTATGGACCCTACACCATCACCAAGGATGTGGATGACAATTATTTTGAGCTCAACCTCCCCCCCTTCCTTGGCTTGCACCCAGTGTTCAATGTAGACCTCCTTCAATGTTATTTTCCACCATTATTGGACACCTCGGAGATAGAAGAACAATTGACACCAACATAGCTCAACCATGACTGAATGAATCCTGCATCCAATAATAAGATCATGGACACACAGGTCAAGGGAACTCCCCAACAGAGGATCAAGCTTTAATGGGCTGTCAAAGCAGGGCAACTTCTACACCAAGGCAAGTGGCTCACCCAGGGCCAAATTCAACTTAAATTTCCTCATATAATGGGGGAACTCAATGCAATGGATACCATTGCTTCCTAAGGGGGTATGATTGATCTAGGAGGATCTCAGTGGCCAACCATCTTTTCTAATTGGCTCAAAAACGTTTTTTGGAAACATATTATTTTTAGCAGATTTTTGGTTCCTAAACATCCGGGGCCATTTTGAGGGCCCAAACGACGTTTTTTCACGATCGAGCACTGCAACTATACCCAAAATCTTTGATTGATCCCCCTAAATAAAGATCCTCATCAATACATTTCCAAGAATCTATTGTGCATCCTAAGTGGAGATCATATGAAAAAGTTATGACCCCGGGAAGTTGATGTACTAACTTACCCCAATGGGGACCAGGCCCCACATGACTTTTGACACTTAATCTCCTAGGGTTAGGTTTTTGGATGTCTATTTTTTGGCATTCATGTTTATTGTAAAATGGCCTTCAGAGCCTCATTGTACTCATCTTATTGCGAATGAGCATAGCCATCACATATCTTCTCAAAGATAAGATGCCACCATTCTAGCAAGCTTGTTTTCAGTGTGCATTGTACAATTTTCAACATATTTCTTATTTAATAGAAGTCAAGTTTTACTGTATCTCTATTATTGTTCACTTCCTCTTTGTTAATATTATAAATATGTGGTTTCATTTCATTCCTCTCATAAATCTGGATCAACCATGAGATTCATCTAAGCACACTGCCCCAAGCTCTCAGCACATTTGTCCCATCAAGGCATCCCAACTACTACATGACTTATTTGAATATGCACCACTTGAGTCACCCTCAAGTATGTGAGTCTTCACCGTGGAAACATATTGCACTTGAACCATCAATTCATGAAACTTCCCTTCAAAAAAATCACTCCAACACTTAGGAATTGCAAGAACTCAAAACAAATTGTACCTTTCCAAAGGCATCCTTGGCTGCACCCATGGTTCAAGTCTATTGTCTTGGTCCTTCGCTTTCCCAAGCAACCAAATCTCTGCATGAACTCCCCTCAATCGTTGTATGCAACTCCACAAACCTCCAAGACCTTCTCTATGATACAAGGCTAAGTCCATCTGTCCACTTAAAAATCCATCTAAGTCCCAAATTTCACATGCAACAAATCAAACTCATTTCCAATGTCTTGGAATCTCTGCACCTTTACCACTTCCACTTCAAGGCACCATGCATCCATCACTTGAGTGTCAAGTCATACTACATCGAACCGACTATTGTAACTCTACGAAGAGTCACCTCATCTGAACACTACACTTGACCCACTCATCCAAAAACCCAATTCAACTCAACTATTGTTCTCGACGATGCATGACACAAATATGTCATGATGGAAACATGCCCAACCAAATCCCTGTTCTAGAGCTCCTCTAGTTCTCCTCAAGTCGTTCACCCAAGTGCTTCAACTTTCTTGACCCAAAATTAGTTCCCTTAGTGATCACTTCTATGATCAGTTATGTGGTTAGATCTGTGACAAGTAATGGAATGAAACCTATGTTTAACTTCCTTTCCCAAGTGTTCAGTTCGCCCAATGAATTTTTCTCATAGTCTCTCCAAGGTGTGCACAACAGATCCAACACTGACTTCCATCACACATCAAACCAACCGAGTTTGTACCCAAACTATCTTTGCGATAAAGTCTGCAATAAGTTTTGTGATGAAATATGTGACGAGTTTTCTTATCCAAGTGCTTCATCCCACCAAAAACTCTACTCTTTGTCTATACAAGGTATGCGCCCAGACCAACCTTCCACTGCACCATCAACTGAACCTCTACCGTAAGTCTGTTGCAAATATTGTGATGAATCAGTTCAGTCCACCAAACGGTTCACCAAGTCTACGAATGTTTCCATCCAACGGACTTTGCAACGAACTATCTCCTCAACAAGTGCACCCCACCACAACTATTCCGATTGTAGGAGTAGTGAAGAACATCAAAATGCTCTAGTACCAGCAGTCATGTCCCCACAATGTGCCTCACGATCATGCACCTCTTGACAGCGTGTGACACCGAGATGTTTCTCACTTGTCTACTTGGAAACACCAAGGATATTTTGTCCAGACTACGCCTTTTTCACTTAGAGTATATCGATGCTCTGTTCTAGGCTACTAGCAAGTCACACTCCTACTCTGGTGCAAATCTTGTATGCTTAGACATTTATTAACTCCTTAACACTTAGTCATATATAAGTATACATCCATGAATATGAGAATCCAAGAGAACAACAACGGAACAAATGAAAGACATACATAGTAATAGTGTGAGTGACACGAACCATTCCTAACACCTCGCTAAGTCTTTTTTATTGCGAAACAATTACAATATGAGAAATATCTGCTCCATTTACAACTTGGAAAAGTCACATGACTTGTCCCACCTCACCAAGGAACTCATATAGAGATTTGTCCCAACAAAACTCTCTGTCACAACCATCTCTGCAACCTCTTGCAGTGCACCCCAAACGTTCCCTTGACTGCAAAATTTCTATCTCTTCACTTCTGCAGACTTCACAAATTTCGATTCTAGCTCACATATGCCTCTAATAGACTTGTGTTTCCAAACTTCACAAAAATTGACCCAAAAGGAGGTTGTTCCACTCTGTCCACCTCAACGCAGCACAAGTCCTCGCATGTGGAGCAACTTGGCTCCTTGAGGGAGCTTGCTTCTCTTCTTCTTAACCTACCTTGGAAATGCAGAGCTCCTCTTTCTCTCATTGTCTTCAAATCTGCCTTCCTTGGTTGTTCATCCTTATCCTCTTATAGTGGCTCCAAAGGTCACCATCACGAATCATCGCGTTCTTTTGGGGGTGGCATGCCCCTTCACAAACCCATGTGTCCATATGATCATCATGACCCTTTTCCCACTAGGTCGCCCAAACGAATCATTGTGCCCCTTCGCGGACCTTGTCGCCCAAACAAACCCATGGGCTCGCCAATCGTCATGCCCCTTGAGACCAACACGTTCCAACCTTGGTCGCTTCATACTTGTGTAAGCCCCTTGACGCATTTGTGTTTCCAAGGCGCCCACTTTGCCAACTAGTTTAATACTTAGGTGTCAAATTACCCCAAGTTCTATCTCCTTGAGAACTTGGGCTAACGTCTCCGCCCCCATCTAATCGAAGACCTTACCGTTAGTAATATAGATTGATTAATTATTTAATTAAGTCATGAATGTCGATGATGATTAGAGTCAGGGAGGATGTATCGAACTCAGTAGACGAGGATGTATCGAACTCAGTAGATTAATGATTTAATTAATAGTCATGAATCTATATGATGATTAGGGTCAGCGAAGACGTGTGTGAACTCAACAGAGGTATACGTGGACGTGAGGGACATCGCACAGGATCACATTTTAGTTTATGAAACACCCTCATCAACTCGGAAAAGAAATTTGTGCGTAGAATGCAACCTCCATGGAGGAGACCTCGTCCACATGTTGGACAAATAGTGTCCCCGTTGTTCCCTCCCTAAGAAGTACGTACACACACTAAACTCTCACGTAAATATATTTCAATGCATTTATGCTCAAACTATGATATTTATAGAAGCATAGATAATAAATGAAGCCAACTTCATGCACGCAGGTGTTGAGACGAGAAAAATCCAAGGAAACAACCATACAAGTTCTCAAATCAAACGCTTAAGGATCTAGGCCTGTCATTTATGCCTATAAAGTAGTGCTTACCCAACATGTTCAGCATACACGACAGGGGATTTCTTTACCATTACCTTGGAGGATAGGATGAGAGTGTGGGAAACCTTTTATCATTAGCTAAGATGTCCTAATCGTTGTAGTCATGGTTATATTTCATCTTTTGCAGTGCCTGCCCTACTAAATTCAAACCCTTACGTTTTTTTTTTATGTTATTGTAGTATTTTTTAAGGGGTAGTAAAATTTATTATAAATTAGTTGTTAAAAATTAATTTTAATTCAGCGCAATTTATTTATTTATATTTAAGAAAAATTATTATTAATTAACAAAAAAAATTAAATCTTATTAAAAAAAAATTAAAAAACATTGATTATTTTCAAATATATATAGTTTTATTTACACATTTTTCATAAATAAAATATTATTAATTTGAATTCAATATTTGAATAGTTTATAGAAAGTGATTTATTTGATTAAACCTTTATGTCTATGTCAATTTTGTTAGTGTTAACCATGTAACTTTGGTTTGGTGTTTGAACTGTTGTGTTGGGAGACATTACAATGCCATTGACATAAGGTGTGACCCATTTTCCTTATTAATTGGGAATTAAGTTTATGGGAGGGGCTTGGTACAATGTGTTTGTATATTTACTTTGATGTGACAAGATCTAACCAATGTTGAAAAAGAACAATTTATCAATCTATCTATAGAAATTAATTTTTGACTAGTTTAGAGCATTCAGTCTAGTTTAATGGAACTTAGTATGAGGTTGGTCAACATCAATGTGGTGTCACCACCACTTAATGATAGCTCACAACATTTTTAACTTGCATCTGAGAAATACAAACTCTCAACCAATCAAAAGTAGTTTTAGGTCTTGCTTCGAAATCAAAAAATAATTTCAATCTAAATAGTATCCATAAGAAAGATAATATCCCTTGTGATTTAAGTTTTTTTTAAATGTTAAAATTTATCATAACTTAATTATCAACTAATAAGGAATATATCGATCACTAACTATTATTTCTTTTAATTACATCGAATGTGTTTTTTTAAGGGGAAGTTCTTATATAAGCCTTTGTCGCGTGTCTGTTGCCAATAACAACATGCCATGTATCTATTTCTTATTATCCCAAAACTAGATGAATTCAACATACTCTTTTGTCGAGAATAACATAGTGCCCCCGCTGAAGGAACTGTTGTGCCACTTGCATCCCTTCTCTTATGTTTTCTTCTTCTGTATATTATTTTCCATTTTGCTTCTTCTAATTTAAATCATTTTTTCCTCTCTTTTGTTGCATGCTTCGTCTCCATTGATGGAAAATGTGTAGTACTTCTCCCAAGCCTCAATTTGGAAATTAGGTTAGAGAGACATGGATAGAAAAAAGTAAAAAACTTGTAGAGCCAAAAACCCCATGAAATTGATAGATGAAACCCTCAAAATCGATAGATAAAACCCTGGAGAGTGTTTCTCCCAATCAATGGTAGATTTAAAATCCAAGAACTTGGTTTTGCAAAGATTTGTTATGAAGCTGAATCTAAATCACATTCGGATGTGTGAGTAATCAAACATTATAAGTGTTTGAGCTTGATTGTCTATCGATTGACTGAAATGAGAGTTTTTATCCAATTGCGACGGGATTCAAATTTTCCTATGAAATAACATTGATGTAACGTAAATATGTGTTTTTATCAACATACGGACAATCCATTTTCAATCATGTTAGATGGATTTTACTCATTAAGGGAAACAAATATTTGACACATAAAGATGCAATTTTTAGTTGAAAGCTTCCTTTCCATTTAATTTTCAAAATATTTGAACTACAAAAACTGGAAAATGGAGAAGTACAATGGATAGGCTGGTTGATACAATGCCTTATATCAAACTTCCTAATACTTTTCGTCCATAAATTTAAAACCCTCAATATGTGTGTGAATTTATATTTTTGAAATTTCCATAGCATGTGTGAGAATTTATACTTTTGAAATTTCCAAGCATGTGTGCATTTTTTAAGGGGTCGATTCTATGGAATCTTTCGTTGTTTTTCAAAGATGTATGAAAACATGCCAGATGACCATTCTCCATGAATTATGGTAACCTTCCATATTATCATATGTTAATTATGTTAAAGTGTTTATAAGGAGTAGCTTTATTATCATGCAACTAAAAGAGAGTAGAGGAATATTGAGACCAAGTTCTCACATTCGCACTCAAATAAAACACATTTATTTGAAAGTGTGAACGTCACAACACAAAATCTCTTTGACGTGCCTCCAAGTTATGTTTTATTTTCCTACACCTAAGAAACCAAAGTACAATTGATGTGCCAAAATTAGTTTCATCACCGTATTTAACTTTCCTTTGCACTCATCTCCTACCAATAAAGATGATGATGATGAGTGCATCAGAGCAAGAATTGTTCTAGCCATCTAGATTAGAGACTCCTGCGTAATATGAATATTAGATAGGGGGAGTCTATGTGATAGTTGAGACATACCAAAGAACCATCCTTCAAGAAGCATACAGATTTTGAGTAGACAGATTCAGAGAAGTCAGTTGGCAGAAGTACATTATGGTAGGTTGATCAATTGCAGTAGTGAAGACTTCATGATAGTACAGTGATAGATGGGTCAACATTATGGACAGTTGTGTAGCATATTCTTCGACAATATGGACAAAGATGGATTCGTAAGAACACTTAGCAGGTTTGGATAGATATATGACAGTGGACAAGAGCATGGATTCATAGATTGTTTCAGAGAGTGGTTCACAAACAAAGGAACATTATCATAATGGATGATAATTACATAGGAATATTTGAATTCTTATTCTTGAATGTTTTTCATATATGTCATTTGATTACACAAGTAAGAACCAATAGACAATAACTCCAAAAGGAAGTGGGTACAGAAAGACTTATATTTCTCTACATAACATATTGCAGAGAAGTCAAGAGAGATAAACATAACCAAAAAGATAGGTAGAAATATCATTCAAAGAAGTTGTCAGACATAGAGGTAAGAATAGAGGTATCATTCCAGGGGAAGAGATTCATCATATGTAGGATAGAGAGATATATGCTTGGAGAGAGAGCACAAAGGCATGTTTCATGGGGAGCGATTGTCATAAGGGAATCATGAGAGATATGACTTCAGTGTTGCATCATAGTAATACCCTTTTTCAAAGGGGGGTATATTATTCATTTGAAGGGAGAGAGAGTAATCAGAGGCTTAGAAACACAAATAAAGATCAAAGGAATTTAGACAGGGGGAGTATCCCCAAGGAAACCTCAATCAAGGGGAGTAGCCCCAAAGAGAGATACCCTTTTCCATTGATGTCAAAGGGGGAGATATAGAAACATTTATCATGAGAATAAGCATGAATGTTATCATGACTAAGTGTTTCCATCAATGTTGGTGCTTCCATCAATGCAAAGGGGGGAGATTGTAAAACAATTGGCTTAGTTTGATGGATAGTTGGTGTGCACTGTTGGTTGTCATTGATGTCAACCCTTGGAGAATGATATTGTATATTGATGTCAACCCTTGGAGAATTCTGGTAGTGAATTATGGTAGCACAAAGGCATGCGTAAGGGACACGAGTCCGTTTGAAGTATAAAGGCATGAAAATCGATGAATGTACAGGTAGGACTATTCTATATGGATAGTATATGTCATGCCATTTCCAGTGATATGTTGAACGTCACATAACACCTCACGGTTAGAGAGATATGGAAATATGAAGTTGGAGAACCCTCACTAGTTATCTAGAAGCCCCTAGAAGGGCAAAGAAGTCAATTATTCTAGAAGCTCCTAGAAGAAGTGTACTAGTCAAATTGATGGTAACTAGGAGTTAATCATGGGTATGACTGTTGCATTAAGAAAATAATTAAAAATAAATTAGTTGTAGCAAGAAATTGTGAGTTTGGTAATTATGGTAAAGTAGTTGTGATGAGAAGATTGAATAGTCAAAGTGGTTGACCAATAAATAAATTAAATAATAAAATGGTTGCAACAAAAAAACGTTAGTTAAGGGAAAAAAAGTTATGAATTGACTAATTATAGAAAAGTTATTTGCAACAAGAAGCTTTGAGTAAAGATAAATTATTTAAATAATAAAGTAGTCAAACTAGTTGCAAAGATAAATTATTTAAATAATAAAGTGGTTGCAACAAGAAGTGGTGAGTTTACTGTTTATGGATAAGCCAAACTGGTTGCAAAAGAAATTAATTAAATAATAAGGTTAGTTGCAACTAGGAGTGGAGAACTTATTATTTGTGGAAAGTGGTTAAGTTAAGTGGAGAAAGTGGCTAAGTGGACAAAGGGGTTTAGTGGAGAAAAGTTGATACTTCTAGAGGAAGCTACTTGGAGAGTATAAATAAGAGAGCAAGGATATACCATTAGCAAGTATTGAGTATCATTGAATATCTATTTTGTGAAAGGCTATTTGGGTAGGTATTATTGATAGAGAAAAAGTGCGGAAAAAAAAAGTGTGGCAGAGAAATTACGGTAGAAAAAGTGCAGCAAAAAAATCGCGGCAGGAAAAGTGCAGCAGAAAAATCGTGGCATGAAAAGTGCAGAAAAAAGGCGTGGAAGAAAAATCACATTAGAAAAACTGCGGAAAAAAAGTGCGACAGAAAAACCGCGTCACGGCACCAGAAATCTACAAGAAGAAAAATGTATGCTTTTCATCTGTAGTGTTGAATCTATGAATCTGGTTGAGGGTTTGCCTTGTAAATATGTTGTATGCCTTGTTGGAAGTTTAGGGCTTGTTGTAGAGTTGATATGAGGCATATCTACTGAAGTTTAGTACTAGTTCATGTTTGAGGGATTTTGGTTGAGGTATGTTGCTAAAGTTATTGGTACATATAGAGGTTGTATAACAGTGAGGTTGTGGCACATGGTTGATGTGAATATTTATGGTATTTGATTTATGGAGAGTGTGGTGCATTTCTAGAGGTATCTTGTTGGTTATCTTGGTGTATGTTATTCGTATATGATATAGGTATATGATTGGGTACATGGACGAGATACATACTTGAAGTACATGGTGATCTTGATTCATCTTGTTGAGGCATAGTTTGGTTTGTTGATACATGATTGGGACATGTTGTTGGTTATATTTGTATAGTGTTGATGTACATGGTTGATGCAAATGATTGGTGTGCATTGTTGGCACATGGTTTGAGTGATATTCTTGTGATTTTGGGTATGGGATCTATGTTATTAGATCTGATATATTGAGGAGAGTATTGGTACATGTTGTAGGTGTATTTAGTTTTCTTGGTAAATGAAAGGCTGAGGTACAGGTTGGTTACAAGACAGTGTCACAAGTTGATTACATGTCAATGGCACATATTGGTACAGGTTTACAATAATATATCTCACAGTGACAGTGTGACAATGGTTTCATCATTGTACTTATATTTCAGGGTAGTTGGACGGGGAAACGGTAGGTGGTTGTAGTCATTGTTCAATTGTCGCCAGAGAACATGGGGGTTGTAGCCTCCTTCTGGTTGTAGCCAGAGAACTAGGGAGTTGGATATTCCCTTAGGTTGTATCCTAAGAAACTAGGGGTTCAAAGTCTCCTTCTAGTTGTAGCTGGAGAATTGGAAGTTGGTGCTTCCTTGAATGTAATTCTTGACATATAAGAAAAACATTCTCTGGTTTTCTCCTGCATTGGGTGTGTTTGTTATTGTTTATTATGCTTATGATATAGTAAGATATTGATGATGAACATATGCACATGGTTGAATAAGTAAAAGGATATACATTTTGGTTTACTTACAATCGATGAGTGAGGAACATCACTTGCACTATTGGATTTTGAGTTTGATTTTGACATGAAGTTTTATTTCTTCATTTTAAATGGATGATTTGGGAGAATGATACAAGTTTGTAAAGTTAAATCTATGGAATGAGATTCCTCTCTAAGTCCATGCTCTAAAACATGAAATGCAAAATTTTTCTTTAAGAAATTAAAAAGGAAATTGAATGAACCTAACATTGACAGAGAGGATAATATTAAGGAATATAACAATCAAGCTTAAATAGGTCAATCATGGGACTAATCTATTTTATGTAGCTGAAACCTATGGGATATGAAACTAAGAGAAAAGAAAAATTAACTCAAAAATGGGCTTTGATTTCTTAATGTTTAACAAACCATAGTACATTAATCCTCATTTTCTAGGAAAATCACAAGATTTTTATTGCCTTGCAACTTTAATAGATCGATAAGTCATTTGAACTAATGATTTTAATTTTATCTATATCTTGAATGTTTGAATTATGGCTATAAGGTTTATGAAAGAATGAATGTACTTTTGATAAGTAGAATCTAGAAACTGAATACTCTCTCATAATATCGCACTTTAAGATGCACTAATGGTGGAGATAAGAGAACACTTCCCTATCTTCCAACTGTTTGGTTTGATTGACTATTGAATTATTGTATTATTGGGGAGAATTTAATGGGGATGGAAAGAGAGTAAATGGGAAGGGGCCTACTCCAAAAACAAGGGGTTATTCGGTTTTTAATCATCATAAATGCTTGTAACTAACTATTTATATTTGGATTCTTCAGTTTGCATGTAATTGTATTCCAAATTTCTCTCAAATTCATTGTTCCATTTGGTTTTTGGTTTTGTGGGGTGGTTTTTGATCCATGCTTTTAGTGTGCATCGGGGAACAGTTTCCATTTTGTAGTGTTTGATAATGAATGTGATGTCAATTATATGTCTTTCAAACATGATGCCTTACATGCAGGCATTTTATTAGCATTAGTATATGCATGGTTCAGGATGACAGACATATATACTACACTAGACTCCTCTATCGATATTGCACTTTCTGTTTTAACATAGTTAAAAAAAACTCTCTCCACTCTTTACAAAACCATGTGGAGCATGGCATTCATTTTTTTGGTATGAATGGGTTGCAACCACTGAGAGATGAAGGTGATTATTTGGGAAACTTATCCAACTTTCTAAGACATTCAAATATTTTATCGCTCTGGTGGGAGATTTTTCCGTAATTCTCCCCTCCTTCCTTGATTCCGATCAAGAAATTAATAGTTTGTAAGTGGGCATGGACAAATTGGAAACATTGTAGTAGAGTAAAAATGAGGTACATGCAAATTTTTAAGCATATAAGCAAATTAGAGGCCAGTCCTGAATTTCCCTTAGAGGCTTCGTCAAAATTCAACTTTACAAATCCTAGAGGTGCAAGTGTTGTTGGAGGCCGAGTGGGTAGTTTGTGGGTTCTAAATTAATTTATTTTTAATACTTAAAAATTAATCTTTTTCAAATATAAAAATGTAGATCAACTCTCCATGTAATATCAGAGAAATACAAAGATAAAGGACAAACTTCCTTTGTAAATTCATACCTTATTTTTTGTGTCTCTACACTTATCACAAAACAATGGATTAAAAAAAACTCCCATAGAGTTCAGAGGAATACATACCTACTCCAATAATAACATGCCTTACCTTGCATAATATCAAGATTGTTTTGTGTTTTTATTTGTGGATTGAGATTAGTAGTTTATAAAATTCATTTTTATAAGTAACTTTGTAAGACCCATGTATTCCTTACATGTAGTTAATCATGTTTAATGAATTCCATGCCATGGAAATATAAACATTATAATTGTATTAATCCTTAATTGGAAAATGCCAACTAGATGACTAATGGGTGTAGCCTTAAAAATATTGGCCATGATACCACTAGAGGAATAAGAGGAGATTCTATTAATCTAAAGGACCCCAAGCCACCTTGTTGAAGTATTATCTTGAAATATTCAGATTATATCCCTTTGCCCTAATTCCAAGGAAAATCAGTTAATGAGGGAGGATTGGTGGTTGAGAAACCAACCACTGTCAATGAATGGAAGTGTGGATGGTTTCCTTAGGTGAAATAAATATTTCAGTTAGAGAATAGTAGGAGACATCACCATGACTCCCCATGATTGACCCACAGGTTTCCTTCTGATAGAAGAAAAAGGACACATTAAGTACCTTCCTAAGCGATGCATGCAAATGAAGCACACAAGTGCATACATCAAGAGAGGGAGAGGAGACATACTAGAAGGGATTTGTTCGGGGATGAAAATGAAGAAGGAAGGAGGGTGACCATGTATGGGTAGGGGGACATGAGCCTCAAAGGAAGGATACAGCTGAAGGAAACATTAGAGAGTTTGAGAACCCAACCTAATCTAAGAGGCCAGGATATTGATCTTAGAAGGAATATCATAAAACTTGAAGATGCTCAAGCTAGGAGGGGTGAGGAATTTGTTACCAGTGGTGATGTGAAGGAGAGCGACCTTCACATGACAATACTCCTGAGAACCTGAGAGAGATTCCCTGTTGGTATCATGGCTTGGCATGTGGGTGGCATGTTGTCGAAGTCACTGAGAAAGCAGAGCCTACAGTTGGGAGGAAAGGAGAATACCCACGGTCAATTGGCTAGTTAACATCTTCATTGAATAAATAAGTATCGCATATACTCTATGTAATATAAATAAATTGTATGGTTGGATGATTGTAATTTTGTTATGGATGTGTATGCCTGATTAGTAATGTTGATAGTTGTTTTGGTGAAAAGCCCTTATATTTAACGGATTATGAAGCTCCAAGAATGGTGCATGCCTTTCACGTATGAATATGAACATTATGTATTGTTCTAAAATAAATAAAATCAATAAGTGTTTGTGCCTCTCATGAGTGCAGTAGGATATCTACTGCAGTGTGTTACCTGTGAAAGGAAGCCATGCATATGAATTATGAAATGAATGATAATCTCTGAGAGGGATGGAATGTTGTAATCCTATTTCAAAGGGGTGATACATTAATCGTAATAATAATATGATGGAGGCCATTAGACCCTATGTTAATTCCTGGTCTAAATGAAAAATGTGAAAGTACAGAAGGGATGGTTGAATCCCTAAATAAAATGGGTTAAGTATGCATGTTTTCATTGTTTATTCGGTAGAGCTATGTAGCCTAATAGCCAGTGTAAAATAGGGATGTAACCCTGTGAATGCTATAAGCCTCTGAGTGGAAAGCTTGCAAGGTATAAACCTTCTTTGGAATAATGGTGGAAGAAGTGACCTTGAACTTGGAGAGGTCTCTGTGCAGTTTATAGAGATTTAAGCTCTGTGAAAACCTCCCTATTTAAATGAAAATTCTATAGGTTGTGTAAAGTCTTCACCGAGATAGGAGAATAATTCCTTATTAGTTTCCTAAGTAAGATGAAGGCCAAGAAGTCTTGGTAAGAACCTTGGAAATGACTTAGAAGAATCCATGAACTGGATAAGTCCTGAATAAGATCGATATCTTGGAGAAAACCCATGTTTTAATCCTTAAGGATGTAAAATGTGGTGAGTACCTACACAAGAGATCTAGCTAGAAGAATAACGAACACAACTTGCAAAGGTAATAAGATGAGAGTAAAATTGGAGAGAAAACAATGTGAATTGTATTAAAAAATGAATGAATGATAAAATACACATGATACACTCTATATATGTTAACTAATGCACCATAGTGGTGGTATAGACATATATAGACACACTCAAGTAGTTATGGGCATTAACTTCCACGTTGTCCTAATCAACTAGTCATGTAGTATTCTGTTAACGGGATAGACTGGAGTGAAATGATGAGGAGATCAAGTATGCAAAAGGAATGTGCCTTCCTGGTGATGATCCCAAGGTAATTACAAATTACTAGTGATGATCCCAAGGTTACTTGGTGATAAAACCAAATTTACCCTTAATGACTCCACTCTGCTAGTCAACTGAAGAGAATATTCTCTTAGAATGTAGGAGAGGTTCCTAGAAAAATAGGAGACCCTCAATAATGACTAATAAAAATATGAAAATAAGGAAAAAATATCCTAGGTGTGTGTAATATCTCCAACACACCCCCTGGACGCTACTATGGGGTAGTGAGGAATGGGTCCCACCAATAAAGGCCATGTTAGGTGCCCATGAACAATGCAACTAATGAAAACTGAAATAAAGTGAGGAAAGAGGGAAACCCTCATGGGAAAAACGCCCCCTCAAGGTAAAATGCATCAAAAGAAGAAAATACAATTGCTAATAAATTTTGTCCTTCACTCAAAGACAATCGTGCAGAGAGTGAAAATTTTGCTCATTGAAATTCTTGTTGAAGATGTCAGCAGTTTGTTCAGAGGAAGGACATAACTACAGGTTGATGATCCTCTCATGGACTAGATATATGATGCGTTGCATATGGATATCGATATGATTTCTTTGTTGCCACTGCATTATATCTCTACAAAACTTGAGAGTAATTTGGTTTTCACATCAACTGACAATGGGTTTGTGGAACTGGATTCCCAACTTAGTAAGGACGTTCTATAGCCACTGATGAGGTTTGTGATCTACTCACCACTCCTATGTACTCGGACTCAAATGAATATAAATAAATAACAAACTACTTCTTTCTCAGCCAACAGATAGGCCTGAACCGAAACCGAGAGTGTATCCAAATGTGGGATTGCAATTAGTGTTTTCACATGCCTTGTCAAAGTCTGTAAATCCTATGAGATCCAATGTATATCTTGATGCATAATGATTCCCATATATGATGGTTCCATGAACATACCAAATTTTATTCTTTTTATCCTTCCAATGTATAACTCATGTGGCTCCGGCATGTACCTAGAGACTTCTCCAACTGCATATGATATGTGTGGTTGGGTCTGGGAGAGATACAAAAACATTCCCTTAATATATATGTACAAAGTGTTTTCAACCAGTCGAGTGTACCCACCATCATCAAGTCTTACCCCAGATAGGAAGGGAGTAAGGTCAAACTTGTAGTATGTCATGTGAAATCTCTCCATGAGATCCTGAGCATACTTAGCTTGAGATATCTTGATGCTTGAAGCATGCTGACTAATATCGAGACCAAGGAAGTAATGGATTGGACCCATGTCCATCATCAAAAACCTATCATGCAAAACCCCCTTCATCATGACAATCTATGAGGTCGAGCATCCAGCGATATAAATATCATCCACATAAAGAACTAGAATCATAAGTGAATCAATAGTATTGTCCCATATATGATGGTTCCATGAACATACCAAATTTTATTCTTTTTATCCTTCCAATGTATAACTCATGTGGCTCCGGCATGTACCTAGAGACTTCTCCAACTGCATATGATATGTGTGGTTGGGTCTGGGAGAGATACAAAAACATTCCCTTAATATATATGTACAAAGTGTTTTCAACCAGTCGAGTGTACCCACCATCATCAAGTCTTACCCCAGATAGGAAGGGAGTAAGGTCAAACTTGTAGTATGTCATGTGAAATCTCTCCATGAGATCCTGAGCATACTTAGCTTGAGATATCTTGATGCTTGAAGCATGCTGACTAATATCGAGACCAAGGAAGTAATGGATTGGACCCATGTCCATCATCAAAAACCTATCATGCAAAACCCCCTTCATCATGACAATCTATGAGGTCGAGCATCCAGCGATATAAATATCATCCACATAAAGAACTAGAATCATAAGTGAATCAATAGTATTGAGCATGTAGAAATTTAGATCAAATTTTCATCTCACAAAATTCTAGGAAAACAGGTAGGATTCGATCTTGGTGTACCATGCTCTTAATGCCTACTTGAGGCCATAGAGAGAATTATTGAGTCTGCAAACCAAAGATGAATCATGTGAAGCCAAGTGGTTGTTCCATGTAAATATCCTCTAAGATATATCCATGAAGAAATGCATTATTCACATATATCTGATGGATTTTCCATCCTATGGATGCCACAATATCAAGGGATAAACAAATGGATTCCATCTTTTCTACTGGAGTGAATGTCTCATTATAGTCTATGCCATGAATATGTTGAAATACTTCGAAAATTAGTCTTTCATTGTATATTCTAACCTTAACATCCACTACACTCTTGGTCCTATAGACCCATATGCATCTAACAAGCTTCCTTCCTGAAGGAAGTGGAACAAGATCACAAGTATGGTTCTTGAGGAGGGAGTTTTACTCCTCCTGCATGGATGATTCACAAAAGGGATTCCATGCAGCCTCGCCATAGGCTTGTGGGTCTAAATATTGAACCACATAACAATGCATATGAAACATGGAATCAATGTTTGTGAGTACATGAGGAGGCTCCTTGAACTGAGATCGAGTCATCCTGAGATCCATTATATCCCTAACAAGATCTCCTACATCCTGAAGAGTGGTATGTGCCCACTTGGGCCTCTTCTCCAGCTCTTCATCTGCCTGTACTAACTGTGCATATACATGTTATGAATACTTTGACTCTGTATCGAAACTTAGATATGAAGTAGAGTCTGAATGTGTAGACTCATCATCTCGAACTGCTGGAAGGGAAAAAGTACCTACATGCGGCTCATGTGGAACATGCAAGAGAGTTTCCTCAAACTAAACACTATGATCAATGGTCAACTAGTTTGTATCCCTTCACATTGTATTTGTATCCAAAAAAGATACATGCAATAATCTATGGATCGAGTTCTTTCCTATTTTCAGAGGGAATATGATCCCATGCACATGAGTTGAAGACAATAAGTGGATGACATCCAACTTTTTGTCGCTCCAAGATGCGAAAGGAGTCATATCCTTAACATATCTATGGGGGGATCTATTCTGAATGTGATTGGAAAAATTAAGTTCCTCAGAACAAATCTTGGGAGGAAGTTCCTTTACATGTAGCATTCATTTTTACATCTCTTTGCTCGAGATTTGTTTTTTCACTCAACAACCCCATTCTGCTACAAAGTATATGGTACTATGTGTTGCAACTATATCCCATCATCAAGAAAAAGATTCTGAACATCTCTGTTTACATATTCCCCCTATTAGATGTAAGAAGGTCTTTGATATTTCTCCCTTATTAAGTATCAACAAGTGCTTTGAACTCTTTGAGATGCTCAAAGAACTTGGACTACTGCCTGAGAAAAAATACCCAAGTATAACGTGAGTAATCATCCAAAAATGTGAGCACATACCTTGCCTTGTTCATGGATGGATGCAGGAATGGACCCATGAGATCATTTTGAATCATATCTAATGGAGAGGAGACACTTCTATCCTTCCCCTTCTCAAACTTCTCTTGAGGGTGCCTTCCAAGGACACATCCTTCACACATCCCTTTGGAAAAGTGGATATCAGGTAATCCAATTACCATCCCTTTCTTGCTAAGTTGTTGCATGTACCTAAAGTTCAGGTGACAAAACCTCTTGTGCCATAGTATACTACTACCATTAGAATGCATAAGTATTATAGAGGAATTAGGTTAAATAAAAATTAGAAAAAGTGTATAACCAATATTGATGACTGATCTCCCCAATAGAAATCCTAGAGTTTTCTTGCATGTTGAATATGGACATGGAGTCTAGTGTGAAATCCACGTTTTTACTTGAGCCTAAGTGTGTAATTTGATACATCGAGAGTATATTCATGGAAAGTTGAGGAAAATGGATAACGTTCTCAAAAATTCCATTATGTAGTTCTACTCTCTCTTTTTTGGTGACCTCAATTAGAAGAATCATACCCCATGAGGATAGGAGGGCAATTTCATGCAGTCAAATAAGATAAGATATCCTATATGGAAGTTATATGGTGAAATGTGCCTAAATACACAATCCAGGAATCAAGTGAAGAGTGAAAAACAAATAATGCATGATGATTACCTTTGGGAGCATGATCTTCTATCTTCTTCTTGGCACCCTCAAGAATTTGATCCCCAAGGTTGTTATTTTGAAGAATCTAAGTCATAAGGTCTATCTAATTCTTTATGCATGTGGATTCCAGATGGAATCCTTGATTGTAGTAGGTACACTTCTGTCCTTTATTACGCTTTCCACTTTTGGATCCCGAGGAACCATTGAAGGGTTTGGAGTACCCTTCCTTCTTAGACTATGCATGTGACTTGGTTTTTCCTTTCAGTTTTTATTTCCGATTTTGAGAATTTCTACCATCATGCGCAACAAGTGCATGTGCTTTGGAGTTTTTTATTACACCCATTTTGATGAGTTTATCTTTCTCCTGAATCAAAGACTCAATGAAGGTATCCAAAGAGGGCATAGTCAAGGATGCTCCAATAGTGAATTGCTAAGTGTGCAATGTGGAAACAAATATGGAGTATTCTGGACCAGGTTTCGAAAAAATGGTGAGAACGGTTTTCTTTTCATCCTTTGATTTGTTGACCCCGCAAGCCTTGAGTTGGAGCAGTAAATCCTTCTACTTTGTGAATAAATCTTAGATGTTTTGAAATTTTTTTGGATCCAATGCAAGTAATTCTACCTCAAGCATATGGCTTCTCATATCATCTTGTTTGGAAAAGAGTCCTTCCATTGTGGTCTAGATCTCATTTGTATTTTTACAAGTTGATACATGAAACAACAACTCATGAGACATGTGCATGTATAGGACTCTGGAAGCCTCATCCATTCTATTGAGGTATTTGGATTTTTCAATGGATGATGTGGGTTCCATTTCCATAGACATGGTAAACCTATACAATCCTCTACCACTGAGAAAAATCTCCATATTTTTATTCCATTCAAAGTAGTTGTACTGGGTGAGAATTGCAGATGGTGGAGACTCTATTCTTCCCGTGTTCTTCAATATTTAGTACCTACAAATAAAAACTTGTGTGCACCTTTTTCCTAGTATCTTGTCGGCTTTGATACCATGTAAAATGTGGTGAGTACCTGCACAAGAGATGTAGCTAGTAGAAGAATGAACAAAAATTGCAAAGGTAAGAAGACGGGAAATGTTTTTGAGAGAAAATAATGATAATTATAACCAAATGAATGAATAATAAAATACACATGATATACTATGTATAACTCAATTAATGCACCATATTTGTGGTCTAGAGAGATCTGGAAACACTCAGGAAGTTATGGGAGTTAACTGCCACCTAGTCCTAGTCAACTAGTCATGCAATCTTCATTTAACTGGACATACCAGAGTGAAATGAGGAGGAGATCAAGAATGCACAAGGAATGTTCCTTCTTGGTGATGATCCCAAGGTAAGTGCACATTAATGGTGATAATCCCGAGGTTACTTGGTGATAAAACCAAAGTTACCCTAAATGAATCCACTCCACTAGTCAACTGAAGAGAATACTCTCCTAAAATGTAGGAGATGTTCCTAAAAATAGGACACCCTCAATAATGAATAATAAACATAGGAAAATAAGGAGAAAATATCCTAGGTGTGTGTAATATCTCCAACAAAGGAATCAAAACCATTGAATACACATAGAGATGAGATCTTGGTCCTTCGTAAGAGGTCGTAGTCATCAAAGCACCTAGGAGTAGGGTTAGTTAGGAATTTTATGGGGAAACCTACAAGTAAATAGGAGACTTTGGATCCATCGGAGGAAGGTCTCAGTGGATCCTAGACCATATTTTTTGTCACAAGTTAGTCAGAGTGTGTAGTTGTTAGAGTGTTGGTGCATGAGAATGATGAGAGACTCTGATGAGGAACATTCTGAGTTATGGACCATCAAAGATTCGTCGGAGGGGATCCCATGAAATCTTGACCGTTGGACCTAAGGTGGCCTGCTCCATGGGGGAGGGGATAGAACCCTCAATTATTGCCCAATTGTGAACCCCAAGTGAATCTCTGACCATTGGATGAAGTGAATAGGGATCATTATATCCATTAGAGTATCTTAGCAGGGATGATCCTAAGAAAATATTTGGATCGTTGAAGAGTGAGAGTGAAAGAGTAAATCTCAGCTGGAGATCATAATGGGTCTCGCAATAAGACAAGCTCAGGAAGAGCGTGGGATGGTCGATAACCTCCAAGCAAGTGGAGACTCCAAATTAATCAGATCCATTGATATATGACCCCGAGTACCATCTAATCCATTGGAGTATGCATGGTTAGAGTATGTCCTTCGTAGTGGAACATGACTTTGGGGAGGATATACTCCAACAGGAGGAACTTCCAGAACGAATGAGGTATGTTGATCATGGGAAAGGTGTGATGAAATGACAGTTGTAGAATTTTCATGGGCCCCACCTCATTACTTACAAGAGAAAAGAGAGGTAGTTGTTAACTACTGAATTATAGAATGTGGTGAATACATGTATAAGAGATCTAGCTAGCAAAATAATGAAAAAAAGTTGAAAAATAGAGAAGACAAGAGAAAAAATGGAGAGAAGATAATAGAATTGTATTAACCAAATGAATGGATAATAATTTACACATGATATTCTCTGTATAACTCAAATAATTCACACTGTAAGAGAAGTTAATGCACCATAGTTGTGATCTAGAGTGATCTGGACACACACAAGCAGTTCTTGGATTTAATTGTCACCTAGTCCTAGTTAACTAGTCATGTAGTCTTCAGTTGATTAAATAATACGTGTGGAAGTGAGAGATGCACATGCAATCGTTGGTCATAAAACCGATTTTGGCATGCGTGAGTGACTCCACTAGTCTAACTAAGTGTAACTAACTCTAAACTTAATAGAATATTCTCCTAGACTAAAGGAGAGGTCCCTAAAAAATAGGAGGCCCTCAATAATGAATAATAAACATAGGAAAATAAAGAAAAATATCCTAGGTGTGTGTAATATCTCCAACAACCCCCCTGAAAACTACTATGGGTTAATCAAGAATGGGTCCAGACAACTAAGGCCATGTTAGGTACCCATGAACAATGCAGCTAATGATCACTGAAAATAAAGTGAGGAAAGAGGGTAAACCTCATGGGAAACCCCCCCTCAAGGTAAAATGCATAAAAGGAAGAAAATACAGTTGCTAAGAAACTGTGTCCTTCACTCCAAGATGATTGTGCGGAGAGTGAAACTTCTCCTCAGTGAAATTCTTGGTGAGGATGTCAGTAGTTTGTTTAGAGGAAGGACATAATTGCAGGTCGATGATTGTCACATACCCATGCATTTTTTTTTTTACAACAATATTTTATTTCTAATTAAGTAAAGTGTATTACTCATTTATTTTGACCACATAATTTCATTAATAAAACATTGCTTACCATAAAATCCTTTGAAAATTTACTTTAGAAAGTTGTAACAGTTCCATGTGCAATTTTACTAGACTTTCTTGTCCTACATTATGGACTTTATGGCACAATTTCAATTCTAAGTTATAATTCATATGGTAAGATTATGACTCCATATTAAAATTCCCATGGCAATAACAACCCTCATTATTATTCTAAAGGGGATCCTTGTCATGACCAGGCTTTCCTATAGCCTAAGTTGGTGGATTAAACATGACAACCCTCATTGTTATTAAAGGAGACCCTTGTCACAACCCTTCTTTTCTAAGTTGTAGGATTAATCATTTGATCACTAAGTATAGTAAATTCATTGTAAGTTTAATAGGTGGCTTGTATTGGTCATTCAAGCATGGGTTTAGGTGAAAGGATTTAATTGATAATCACATTGTAATTATGTTTGTTGGGTGAGCATTAATTATACTTCATGTTTAGTACATGAGTAGTTGGTAATTTTTAATGTCGGTTTTTTCGTAACCTGTGTTCTTAATTAAACACATGTCCTAGCCTCCTACGGAAATCCTTTCATGTTCGAGGTGTGACCATATTGGAACGTGAGATGGGGAGTATTGCCCCGACCACCCCATGTAGTTTTCGAACATTCATTTCATTGTTTTGGAAATCTTCCTGTGGAGGCTGAGAGTTCATTCTAATTCGAGTTTAGAAGGGATCTAGGGTTCCATCTCTTGTTTCTGAGATTTATTTTCTGTTTCCTTGGGGTTTTTATGCCACATACCTATACTAACTCTACATACTTCTCATTTGTGTTCATTGCACCGTCTTTTCTCAGTCGTTTGGGAGCTTGGGCATAATCCCAATTAGTGTTCTATCCTCACCTTGATAAATAATATCATAATTTAATTATAGGGTTCCATTATTGTAGTATTGTTTTCTATCTCTAGTTGAAGGTTTATCGAGCCTGTGCACATTTCCTTAATTCTGTGTAATACTCAAATTACTCCCATTTTCATGACCTTGTCTTGATTTTTGGTTTGGAACCTTACATGGTGTTTTAGGAAATGGTTGTGAATATTCTAGCTACATTTTTCTTCTTGTGTATTTTTTTTTTGATAATATAGAATATTTGGATACTTAAACTAATGATGGGCCCTGGTTGTGTACGAGGGTACCCATCAGGAAGAAATGTTGGCTCTAGCTGGTCAAAACGTTCTTTTACAGGAGTTCCATTGTAGGGTTCAAGTTGCTTCTGTAAAAAACCATACCCTCACTCTATCGTCAGTTAATTTGTAAAATTTTTGGTTCCCATTTGTAATGGTTACTCATCAATACATGTGTGCTCAGGTAGACTAGAAGGTTTTATCCCAAATCAACCGCCCACATAACCATGTAAGTTTACTTTGAAAGCTTTTCTTTTCTAACTATGATAGATTACCATACCTAGGTGGCACTCTAAGTTTTGTGTTTGAAAAACCTCATGGCATGTATTGACTATGGATTCTCGGCCAGGGCATTCATCCTTGAGAGGTAATTCAAATTTTATGTAGACACTAGTTATGGATGAGGGTTTGATACCACGGTCTCTATTTGAAGTAGTTGGGTGGTTACTTATCCTATCTCTGTCCACCCTATTTTGGTATATTTAAACAATAAGAAGTGTAACTTGTTTCTTTCTCTCCATTTCATTTGCAAAAATTCTCCAGATGTATGGCTATGTATGAGGGTTATGTTAATATTGTTGCAATCTAAAAATAAGACAAGGATAATTCCCCGTGAATGTTCAAAGTGTTTTCACTCCTGTTAATTTACAAAGTTAGGTAAACCAATATGTATCTCTGTTAACTATTTATTAATGGATGTTTTCCTTTGTTTTCAGTTTGTGGTTGTGAAAGGTTATAGCCTTAACTTGCCATGATTGTATATGTTTTTCCTTAGTTTCCTTCTCGTTTCAAAAGGGTTACAAAACTATCATAGCAGTTCTATTGTAAAACTTGTCATTATGTACTTAGCTATCTATATTCAATACCGTTAATCTTATGTATACATTCTATATTTTATTTACAATAATAGCATTATCGTTTTGCATCTATCCTATTAGTTGTACTTCAAATTACATAGTATTCATCTGTACTACAATTATGTTTATACTTTCTGCATTGGCTATGGATAAAATCATTTTCCTTTGATATTTATTGTGACAATCGTATAATGGAATGATACAAGAGAAAATCCTCTAATATCTAGTTATATTGAAAACCATAATAACTTGTCCATGAAGCATCAAATTGCATGAGAATTAAATATGAATGGAATATCCAAAAATTACATCTAAACACTAAATTAATAGGAATAGATTATTCATAGATTACTAAAGAAACAATAATTGAATCCAGAACTGAATGGAAGAAAAACCTGCAACTCAAACTTCTTTAGGAGAAAATACACATCAAGTGAGCCATTCCTCCCAACCTTATATCATATTTTCCACATGTGCCCACTCTGTCACCCTTGAGCTAAATCTTGATCCAATGAACTAACCAAGTGACTTGCTGCAGTGCATAGTGTTTAAGCCTTACGTGAAGATTTATGTGTCATGTAACTATTTCTCAGATTTCACATCTCATTCAGAATGGCATTCAATTCTCTTTGTTCTCTTTTCTTTATGAGATTTGACTAGGTGTTTTGACACTTGTACGAGCCTCCTCCTCATTGATCACCTGTCAATTTGATTTTTTCTCATTGACCACCTGTCAATTTGATTTTTACACATGTTCCTAAAAACCTGATATCTTGTCTCGCTTTTGTTGAGTTAACTCAAAAAATATTCACCACTTGTCCCCCTTCTGCAATCAGTTGGTACTTCTCTTTGGATCAACAAATTCTCTCTTCTAACAGTACCAGTTCATGTGTGCTTCCTCTTTTTTTATTAATAAAATAATAAATAAATAAAATAGTTTTGAATTAGAACACTAGGATCAATAATGTGCTCATAACAAAAGAATAAAAATAATAATAAGTTTTCAATTCCAAATTTCAGGGTATCACAATGATCCTCTCATGGACTAGATATCTGATGTAGTGCATATGGATCTCGATATGTTTTGTCCTATGTCGTTGCACTAGGTATCTGCAAAACTTGAGAGTATTGTGGTTGTGACACCAAATGACAGTTGGTATATGGAAATGAATGCCCAACTCGGTAAGGAATTTTTGTAGCCACAATTCCTGAATGGTAGTGTTAAATACTCCTCTGTACTCAGCCTCGACTGAAGATAAATAAATAGCAGACTGCTTCTTTCTCGACCAACAAATAGGCCATGAACCCAAACTGAGAGTGTATCTAGATGTGTACTTTCGATAAGTGTCTTATCCTGGAAAGTCAGAATATGTGAAGCCTATGAGATCCAACTTGCAACCATCTGCATAGTGGATCCTGTAAACCTTCTTGAGGCCATAGAGAGACTTCTTGATCCTGTAAACCAAAGATTAATAATATATGAATCCAGGTGGCTACTCCGTGTAAATCTCCTTTGAGATATCTCCATGAAGAAATGCATTCTTCAATTCCATCTGATGGAATTCCCATCCTCTGGTTGTCGCAATAGAAATGGCCAAATGAATGGAATCTATATTAACTACTGGAGCGAATGTCTCATCGTAGTCTATGCCATGAAACTACTGAAAACCTTTGGAAACTAGTCTTTCCTTGCATCTTTTAACATGTACATCTGTTGTGCTCTTGGTCTTGAGGACCCATATTAATATGAAAAGATTCCTTCTCGAAGGAAGTAGAATCGGATCCCAAGTCGGGTTCTTGAGGAGGGATTTGTACTCTTCCTGCATGGTTGTTTCCAAAAGGGGATTCCCTGTAGCGTCACCATAGGTATGTGGGTATGAAGACTCAACCACATAAAAGTGAATAGGAAACATGGGATTAGTGGATGTGAGTACATGAGGGGTCTCCTTGAGATAAGGTCAAGTCCTCCTAAGATCCGTTGGATCCCCAACAAGATCTCCTGCATACTGAAGAGTGGTTTGTGCCAACTTGGGCCTTTGCACTCAATCCTCATATTCCTGTATTGACTGTGAATATGCATGTTCTAAATCCTATGACTCTATATTGAAACTTAGATCTGAAGTAGAGTCTGAATGTGTCCCAATCCTTAACAGATCTGTGGGGGGATCTATTATGGATGTAGTTAGCACAATTAAGTGCCTCAACCCAAAGCTTCTAAGGAAGTGATATTGTATGCAACACGTAAGAGGCCATATCCTTGAGAGATATATTTTTCCTCTTGGCAACCCCGTTATGCTGTGGAGTATATGGTATTATGTGTTGCAATTGTATCTCAAACTTGAGACAAAGGTTCTAAACATATCTTTTGACATACTCCACCCCATTATCTATATGGAAAGATTTGATCTTTCTCTCTGACTGAGTCTCAACGAGTTCCTTGAACTATTTTATGTGATGAAATACCTCTGACTTCTATCTAAGAAAAAATACCGAAGTATAAAGTGAGTAATCATCCAAAAATGTAAGCATGTACCTTGAATTATCGATGGATGGATACAAGAATGGACCCATGAGATCACTGTGAATCAAATCCAATGGAAAGGATGCCCTATGAGCCTTCCTCTTCTCTAAATTCTCATGAGGGTGCTTGCCAAGGATGCATCCTTCACAAACCCCTTCAAAAAAATTGATATCAGGTAATCCAATGACCATCCCTTTCTTTCTAAGTTGTTGCATATACTTGAATTTTAGGTGACCAAACCTCTCGTTCCATAATATACTACTATCATTAGCATGCGTAAGTAGTATCTAGGAATCAAGTTCAATAAAATTAGAAAATGTGTATAACTGTGATTGATGATTTACCTCACCACAACAACCTTGGAGTTGGATTGCATGTCGAATATGGAAACAGAGTCTGGTGTAAACTCCACCTTTTTTCCTAAGCCTGAGTGTATAATCTGATACATTGAAAGTAGATTCATAGAAAGTTTTGGAACATGTATAACGTTCTCAAAACTTCAATGATCTAGTTCCACTCTCCCTTTTTCGACAACCTCGATTGAAGATTCATCCCCCATGAGGATAGGAAGACCATTGCATGCAGTCAAAGAAGATAAGATATCCTGTGTGGAAACTATATGGTGAGATGCACCTGAATCCACGATCCAGGCATTAGGGGAAGAGTGAAAAACATCTAATGCATGATGATTACCTTTGGTAGAATGATATTCTAGATTCTTCTTAGCACCCTCGGGAATTTGATCCCCAAGTTTTTTATTTTGAAGAATATGAGTTATAAAGTCTATTCGCTTCTTCATGCATGAATATTCTGGATGGAATCCTTGATTGCAATATGTACACTTTTTTCCTCTCTTCCCTTTTCCACTTTTAGATCATGAGGAATCATTGAAGGGTTTGGGGTACCCTTCCTTCTTTTTTTCTACATCAACCTTTTATTTTCCTTTCTTTTTGGATTTATGATGTTGAGAACTTCTTCCATCATGTGCAGAAAGTGCACGTGCTTTGGATTTTTTATCACACCCATCTTGATGAGTTTATCCCACTCCTAAATTAGGGCCTCAATGAATGTATCCAAAGAGAGTATAGTCCAGGATACTCCTGCAGTCAACCTATGAGTGTGGAAATTAGAAACAAAAAATGAATAATACGGACCAATTTTTGACAAAATGGTGAGAACCATTCACTTTTCATCCTTTTATTTATCAACCCCGCAAGCCTTTAGTTATAGCAAAAAATTCGTGTACCTTGTGAAGAAATCCTTGATGTTTTCAAAAAATTTTGGATCCAATGTAAGTAATTCGACCTCAATCATGTGACCTCTCATCTCATCTTGTTTTCCAAAGAGTCCTTCCATGGTGGTCCAGATATCATTTGGATTTTTTCAAGTTGATACATGAAACAACAAATCGAGGGACATGTGCATGCAGAGGGATCCATAAGCCTCATCCATTATATTAAGACATTTTAATTTTTCAATGGCTGATGTGGGTTTTGTTTCCTTAGACATGGTCAACCTGTACAATCCTTTACCTCAGAGAAAAAATTCCATTTTTTACTTCCATTCAAAGTAGTTGTACGGGGTGAGAATGCCAAACAATGGAGATTCCTTTCTTCATGAATTCTTCAATCTTCAGTACCTGCAAATAAAACTATTGGTGCACATTTTTCCTATAATCCTATGGGCTATGATACCATGTAGAATGTGGTGAATAACTACACAAGAGATGTAGCTAGTAGAAGAATGAACACAACTTGAAAAATAGAGAAGGCGAGAGAAAAATTGAAGAGAAGAGAATAAAATTGTATTAAACAAATGAATGAATAATAATTTACACATGATATACTATGTATAACTCAACTAATGCACATTGCAAGAGAAGCCAATTTTCCATAGTGGTGGTCTAGAGATATCTGGACACACACAGGAATTTCCGAGAGTTAACTATCACCTAGTCCTAGTTAACTAGTCATGTAGTCTTTACTTAATTGAGTCATACGTGTGGAAGTGAGAGAAACACATGCAACTGCTGCTGATAAAATTGAGGTTTCCATGCATGAGTGACTTCCACTAGTCTAACTAAGTGTAACTAACTCTAAATTGAATAGAATATTCTCCTAGACTGTAGGAGAGGTTCCTAAAAAATAAGAGACCCTCAATAATTACTAATAACCATAGGAAAGTAAGGAAAAATATCCTAGGTGTATGTAATATATCCAACATGAACAAGTTAGAGGAATCAACATGATTGGGGTTGTTGGCTCAAGAGATTGAGGGTTGTTGGATCTATGGAGACAACCCATTAGAGAAGACTTTGTCGAAGTGGTTGTCAAGCAGAGTAACCTGGTACTTTGATGAGTACCAATATGAAAATGCTACAAATCATTGATATAATAGTCAAAGTTGGTGCAGGCCATCTGTTTAATGGGGCCAATAAGATAGCGATCGATGGGCCATGTGGCAAGTGCCATGTCGGATGGACACAAGTGAGGTAGAGTCAAGTGGGGGCCATGTGGAGATGAGGTGCCCTTTGGCCAATGAAGTCCTAAGAAACTCTAAAACACGATAAATTTTGAGTTGGAGATTGGTTTTGAGCATGATAACAATCGTTGGAAATATATTGACAAGTAGAAGACGATGGTGACCTCAAGAAGAGGCTTCAAGGTGGTTAAAGAGAAGCAAAATTTTAATAACCCATCCCTTAAAAGGTACTTAGGGGGTTGGGTGTCTTACAAAGTGGTATGAGAAAATAGTTCAAACACTTGGCTTGCATTGGCCAGAGATCAGTAACATGATTGATATAAAAAGGCCAATATGAGCCTGATAGAAATAATTTTTCTGGGTTAAAATTTTGGTTATTATTTTCACAAGATTCCTTGAGAAGAAGGGTTGTGGATTGATATTTGTTTTGGAATTTAAAAAAAAAAAAATTATTTTTTTCCTGTGGGACTGATAAATACTCCTACAAAAGTGGGAATATACTAATAGGAAATGATGGTAATATTTCAATGAACAAGGGAAAACATGGAATAATCCTTCTATAGGGTTCCATGAATCCAGAGAATGAATGAACTGGTGGTTGTAATTTTTCCTGTAAGTATGGTCTGTTGGAGCCCTGACAATAATATTTGTTGTTTAAATGAAAGACTAAGCCATCTATGTATAATTCCTTATGATTAAGAGTATTGATGGATTTTTTTTAATGTCGGCTTACTCAACCTATAATGAATGAAACTTGTTGCTAGAATAATCTAGTTAAGCAAGAGAAAAAGGAGTCCATTGGACTCTGGTTAGTCCTCATACAATATGTCAAATGACATGAATGTATGAGCTAGTTTATGAGCTCATGTCTACATTAAAGAAAATGTGTATTCTTATTAACCTAAGAGCATGTCTATGCATGAAAATGCAATATGTGTATATGTTGTAATGCATATGGTAATGAGTAAGCATGTATGTAACATGAAAATATACATATTATAACATGTGGAGGGTTGTAAAGTACAATCTGTTGATCGAATTTTAGTTGAGGATGATTTGGTATCATCAGGAAATCTAGAAGTATGAATAAAATGTTGATAATGCTATTACATATAACCATATGAGGATGAGATAGAATGACTAATGAAAGGTTTATATAGAGTTTGGTAAAGGAAGTGTTGGATGTTTTCCAGGTGACCAATGGGTCATATTGACATCTAGAGGTGGATGATAGCTATATGGGTATGGCATAGTATACTCATGCAACAATTAGAGGGAGTCTAGGAAAGGATTTCCTTGACCAAGAATGAACTAAGGTGTGAAGAGAGGTTAGAATCATTATCTTGTTGCCTAGGGTAATGTTTTAAATTACCTAGTCTATATTTTGAATTGTAAATTATTTTGTAGCAGAAGGGTAATAGTGGTTTCTTTCTGGTTGTTTCCATGTAGAGAGGGAAGAGTAATTATGAGTATCCCTATGAGAATTTTCATATGAATTGTTGTAAGGTCTCAGGGAGGAATGATATGGAAGTTCTGAAATTTCAATGTGTGTGGATGACATAGAAAAGGTGAAAGTAGTGAAATTGCATGTTTATATATATGTATATATATATATGCTTGAGGGTGGGGGTTGTACTCCATTCCTCAAATAGAGTTAACATAAAATGTTGGAAGGGAAATGATTATTCCTTTAAGGTTTTCATATAAATGAATTGTGAACAATCACGAGTGAGATGATTTTAATAAATATACATGTGAATTGTAAAGTGCGCCTATGTTGGACACACACAACATGTTGATGCATGATGCTAGGTGTATGAAAGCACAGTTTGGGATACAATTTGATAGAGTAATGTAAGGGTGTGAATGAATAACCTAAATGCATGATAAGAATGTATGTTGATATTCCCTAAGGAATATTGGGTGATTCTAAAAAATAATGAAGCTGAAGATGACTCCAGAATGAGATCGTTTCATAAATGATGGATATGTGACAAGGGAGTTGCATGCTGAGACAGTTCTAGGTGAAGGAACTGTCTGAAGACTCTATCAAGAGAACATATCTATAACTATAATGACTACTAGAAAATTAGGTAGTGCGATGTGAAGCCCTTTTATATAATAATCATGGATTACATTTCTAAAATATAGTTCATGTATGAAAGACATGAAAATGAATGTTGACCAAATTGATTTCCGTTGGGTAAATGTGCCCATTGCAATGGTTCATAATTATCTTTTGAGACAAACCTTGATGTTGTAATATGTCTATTTGATCTAGGAAATCTCAACATGAACTTGAATGTGACTACTCAACGAAGAGAGCAGGAAAATCCCAGAAGAGGATGGGTTGGATAAGCAATAAATGAGAAAAGGTAGGAACACTTTCCTCACTTTAAAACTCTAAATCATGAGACAAAGTTGAATGCTCTAAAAGAAAAGTTGCGAAAGACAAGAAAATAAACAAATGAATATATTTAAAACAATGACCTTGGTTAAAATCCATGTTATGCAAAGGAAATGAAGCCTTGGAAATAGTTCAACGGAACTTAAAATTTATGATATTGTAAAGGACTTGGAAAAATGAAGAGTCCCTTAACTCCTTTCTTATTTCATATTGTATTTCTCTGGGAGGAGAAAATTGATATGGAGTTGTGCATGAATGCTTAAGACATGAGAATGGTGATGGTTGTAGGATACTAAAACAACTGAAAATTTGATTGTGATTTCTCTACTAAACACATTGATTGTGATTATGAAAATTTAACATTAGAACTAATATGATTACGACTGTGATAATGCATGTTATGTGTAGAAAATATTGAGTTTTTTGGTAATATAATTACTAATGGTGGACAAACTCAAGAAGAGGATGAATACCAGAAGGCTATTGTTTAAAGTTGTTGAAGGGACTTTAGAAGTTCCCATGAAGCACCACAGGTGAGGTAATATTAGAGGGAGTGTTGGCAGCCAGAACATGTATAAATATTTCATGTCCATTTGATATGAAAATTGAAAGCAACTGGCTAAGAATTCTTTCTGAAATATTTTATTACCTCCGTGATATGCATGTGTTTTTGAGTGGCAGTTGGATGCCATTCATAACCAAGAAGGGTATGATTCAGGAAAGAAGAACCTAAATGATAGGGGAAGGAACCTTTGGTAGTCAAGGACAATTGAATCCATTGAAATAAATTCATGAACAAATGTATCATGAATGCATAGATGAATCATGAATAATTGGGAACACAAGTGCTCATAAACAACATGGTGATTGAATGCATTGAGGAAATGCATGTTTGCATGAGAGGGCAGTGAATAGACTGTCCAATATGGAAGAAGGACCTTCCAATATTATACCATAGTTGTAACAATGGTAAATAGAGGATTTGGGTGGCCATGAGTGTTAGCACCCTAGCTATTAGTAAAGAAAGAATGCATGGATGCATCATATGAAATTTTTTAATTTTCATAATTTCATATCATGTTATGTTGATTTGAGGCTATCATTAGTTTGTAGTAGGAATCACAGTTTTGTTATAATAATGAATGATAATGAATGAGCCATATGGTGAGGGGTTGTCTAAGTTCCAACACACCATGGCAATGTTCATATCATAAAGTGTGGTGATATGAAATCAATGAAAGGGTTCATTGTGTGTGAATGTGGCCATGGACATTAGCACAATGATTAAATTCATTTCATGTTTGATTTCATTTTGAAAGGTTTGGTATGCTGAAATGATGTATGTGTAAGGAAAGATAATTTATTTTATTTTATTTAATAGATAAATGTGATGTAATTGTTAGTATGCATATATTTTGGAAATTGTTTGGAATCCATTGCAAGTGTGAAATGGAAGTATAATGTGCATGAGAAATAACAATTTTTTTGGATGTCTAAAGATGGAATTGTAGGAAGAAGGATATTGGATATGACATTGTTTTAAGCCCATAAAAAAGACAAATATATGTTGGTTATGAAAGAGTCAAAATGTTATCAGAAGGAAAATCTCATACTTGTGGGATTCAATTCCTGTATGGAACAAATATGAAAATGGGAATGTGAAATTTGAAATATGTGGGTAACATATTTGAAAAGTTTGATTAAACTAATGATGGTATATCATGAAGTCACTGTATGCAGGTGATACAAGTGAGATTACATATTTTTCCTATAGGGACAAATGATGGTTGTCAAGCTAGGAATCATAGAAAAAGGATATTGTTGTAACATGAGAACCTTGTGATATGCCATGATCATCATAAAGAATGTTGTGTTTTGTTAACATGGGCTTGAGGGATGCCTCGAAAGAGTGATATTGGGGCATGCCTCAGTTTTAATAGTTGGTGAAGTCTCTGAATTTCTTCATATGAGAGAAATCTTTGACAATAAAGATGGATCGCTCGAGGGACTGTATAGTAGAGAAGGGGATTCTTGAACTTGATCCGAAAGGGTAAGTGACCGCAAGGAAGAGGAGACTTCGATAAATATTGTAATATGTTGATTGGGGTCATGAGCACAGTGAGTATGTCAAGGGAAAAACATTGTGTTGAGAAAATGTGGCAGCCATATCGATGTAGATCCATGAATTGCACAGATAAGTATTGTGCTTATATGTAAAAATTTCCACTTGAATTATAAACAATGATAAAATGTCTTTGCATAAAATTGGATTAATATGATTTTTGTTTGATATTGTTGTAGGCATGTGATAAATTCCAAGAGTCTAGGAAACGACCAAACCAAGAAGAGGAACAATAATTGCTAAAGCAGTTGGAAGATGAAGGCATGGCGGGTGTTGCTGAGATGAAAACAAAACTAAGGATGAGGTTCCTTTAACGGGGAGGGGATTCTAAGACCCATATCTTACATGCATGTAATTAATCACATTTAATGATTGTCATTCCATGGCAGTATAAACATTATAATTGTATTAATGCTTAATTGGGAAATCCCAACCAGCTGAATGATGGGTGTAGAATTAAAAGTACTAGCCATGATACCAGTAGAGGAAGAGGAGGAGATTCTATTATGCTAAAGGATCCCACACCACCTTGGTGAAGTATTATCTTGAAATATTCATATTATTTCCCTTAGCCCCGATTCCAAGGAAAATCAGTTAACGAGGGAGGATTGGTGGTTGAGCAACCAACCACTCTCAATGAATGGAAGTATGGAGGGCTACATAAGGTGAAAAAAATTTGTGAGTTAGAGGACAGCAAGAGTGATCACCACAAGTCCCCATGATTGACCCATGGATTTCCTTCTAACAAGAGAAAGAGGACCGATCAAGTAATTTCTTGAGGGATGCCTACAAAAGAAGAACATGAGTGTAGAAAACAAGAGAGGGAGAGGAGACAGACCAAAGGTTATTTTCTTGGGGATGAGAAGGAAGAAGGCAGGAGGGTTCCCACATATGGGAAGGGAGATGTGAGTCACAAAAGAAGGATTTGGCTGCAGGACTCATCGAAGAGTCCATGTACCTAACCCAAGCTAAGAGGATATGAGCTTGATGTTGGAAGACATCTTATAAACATCGAAGATGACTTATCTAGGAGGGTTGAGGAATTTGATACTAGTGGTGGTGTGAAGGAGAGTGACCTTCACATGCCAATCTTCCTAATAACCTGAGAGAGATTCTCTGGCAGTATCATGGCTTCGCACGAGGGTGGTATGTTGCTGAAGTCACTAAGAAAGAAAAGCCTATGGTTGGGAGGAAAGGAGAACACCCACAGTCAGTTAGTTGGTTAAATTCTTGACTAAACATATAAGTATATCATATACTCTATGTAATAGAAATAAATTGTATGGATGGATGCCTGTAATTTTGTTTTGGATGTGTATGCCTGATTAGTAATGTTGATAGTTGTTTTGTTGGCAAACCATTATATTTAATGGATTATGAAGTTGGAAGAATGATGCATGCCTTGCACATTTGAATATGAACATTATGTATTTCTCTAAAATAAATAAATAAATGTGTGTTTGTGCCACCTCTGAGCGCAATATGATATATTTTGTTGTGTGTTACATGTGAAAGGAAACCAGACATATAAATTAATAATGAAGGATAATATCTAAGAGGGATGGAATGTTGTAATCCTCTTTCAAAGGGGTGATACATTAACTATAATAATAGTATATTGGAGGCTAGAGGAGGCCATTAGACCATGTGTTAATTCCTAGTCTAAATGAAAAATGTGAAAGTAGAGAAGGGATGGTTGAATCCCTAGATAAAATGGGTTAAATATGCATGTTTTCATTATTGATCTGGTAGATATGTGTAGCCTAATAGGCAGTGTAAAAGAGGGGTGTAACCTTGTGAATATTATATTCCTCTGAGTGGAAATCTTGCGAGGTATAAACCTTGTTTGGAAGAATTTTGGCGTAAGCGCCCTTGAACTTGTAGAGGTCTCTGTGTAGTTTAGAGAGCTTTAAGCTCTGTGAAAACCTCACTATTTGAATGAAAATTATGGAGGTTGTGTAAAATCTTCACCGAGATAGGAGAAGAATCCATCGGTAGTTTCCTAAGTAAGGTGAAGGCCAAGAAGGCATGGTAAAAACCTTGGAAATGACTTAGAAGAATCCATGAATTATATATGTCATGAATCAGACCAATAGCCTGGAGAAAACCCATGTTTTAAGACTGAAGGAATCACAGCCGTTGAATCCATGTAGTGATGAGATCTCGGGCCTTCGTCGGAGGGTGTATTCCTCAGAGAGCATAGGAGAAGGGTTGTGTAGGATGTCGTTGGGGGAACATTTGAGTTAATAGAAGTCGTTGGATATATCGGAGAAAGGTATCAATAGATCCTAGACTATAGATGTCGGTCACAATGGATTCTAGACGGTAGATGTTAGGCATGAGGGTGGCCTGCTGCCGAAGCCACTGAGAAAGAAGAGCCTATGGTTGGGAGGAAATATGAACACCCACATTTAGTTGGTTGGTTAAATTCTTCACTGAACAAATAAGTATCTCATATACTCTATCTAATAAAAATAAATTGTATCGATGGATTCATGTAATTGTCCTATGGATATGTATGCTTGATTAGCAATGTTGATACTTGTTTTGTTGGAAATCATTTATATTTAAGGCATTTTGAAGATGCAAGAATGGTGCATGCCTTGCACATATGAATATGGAGATTATGTATTGTTCTAAAACAAATGTATTTTTTTCCTCCTATGAACGAAGTAGGATATATGTTGCAGTGTGTTACCTGTGAAAGGTAACGAAGCATAGAAATTAAGAAATGAACAAAAAGCTCTCAGAGGGACGAAATGTTGTAATACTCTTTCGAAGGGGTGATACATTAACTATAATACTAGTATGTTGGAGGTGAGAGGATGCCATTATACCCTATGTTAATTCTTGGTCTAAATGAAAAAACGTGAAAGTAGAGAAGGGACGGTTGAATCCCTAAATAAAATGGTTTAAGTATGCATGTTTTCATTGTTGATTTGGTAGAGTTGTGTTGCTTAATAAGGAGTGTAAAAGAGGGGTATAACCCTGTGAAGACTATAAGCCTCTAAGTGGAAACATTGCAAGGTATAAACCTTCTTGTGAATAATGGTGACGAAAGTGACCTTGAACTTGTAGAGGTCTTTGTGCAATTTAGGGAGCTTTAAGCACTGTGAAAACCTACCTGTTTGAATAAAACTTCTGGAGGCCGTGTCAAATATTCACTGAGATAGGAGAAGAATTCCTAAATAGTTTCCTAAGTAAGATGAAGGCCTAGAAGAGATGTTAAGAACCTTGGAAAGGACTTAGAAGAATCCATGAATTGGCTAAGTCCCGAATCAGACTCATAGCCTGGAGAAAATCCATGTTTTAATCCTAAAGGAATCACAATCATTGAATTGGCATAGCAATGAGATCATATCCCTTCATTAGAGCGTGTAGTCATTAGATTCCCTAGGAGCATGGTTTCATAGGACTATGATGGGCGAACCTCTTAGTCAATAGGATCAATTGGATCTATCATAGAAAGGTCTCAGTGGATCCTAGACCATAGATGTTGGTCATAAGTTGGTCGAAGTGTGTGGTCATCGGAGTGTTGGTGCCTGAGATTGTCGAGACACTCCAATGAGGAAAATTTTGAGTTATTGACCATTTTAGATCCATTGGAGGGTTATCTCGTGAAATATCGATCGTTGGATCGAAGGTGGCCTGATCCAAGGGGAGGGCTAGAACACTTAACTGTCTCTCATTTGTGAGTCCCAAGTGAAGCTATGATCGTTAAATGAAGTGAATAAGGATCAATATATCCATCAGATTTTCCTGATGGAGAGGAGCCTGATAAAATATCTGAGTCGTTGATCAGTGAGAGTGCGAGAGTAAATCTCAATCATAGATTTTTGTGGGTCCTATAATAATCCAAGATCGAGAAGAGTGTGGGCTGGACAATAACCTCTGAGTAAGTGGAGACTCCGAAGTAATCAAAATCGTTGATATTTGACCCTGAGGACCGTCTGATATGTCGAAGTATGCATGGTTGGAGTATGTCTGTCAAAGTGGAACATGACTCCGAGGAGGAAGTACTCTAACAGGAGGAACTCTGGGAATGAATGAGGTATTTTGATCGCGAGAAAGGAGCGATGAAATGACATTTTTAGATTTGTCGTGGGCCCCACCTGATTACTTGTAAGAGAATAGAGAGGTAGGTGTTAACCACCGATCAAGTTAGATGAACTGACGTGATCGGGGTTGTTGGATCCAAAGGCTTAGGGTCATTGGATCTATGGAGATGACCCATTAGATCAGACCTTGTCGAAGTGGTTTTCAAGTGGAGTAACTAGGTACTCTGATGAGTACTAATATGAAACGCTATAAATCATTGATCTAATAGCAAGAGTTGGTGCAGGTTATCTGTTTGGGGGGCTTGATAAGCCAGGGGTTGATGGTCCAAGTGGAAGGTGCCATGTCTATGCCACCTCAAATAGACACAAGTGACATTGAGCCAAGTGGGTTCCATATGGCGATGAGGTGGCCTTTGGCCAATGAAGGCCTAAGAAACTTTAGAAGGCCCTAAATTTTGATCTAGAGCTCGATTTTGATCATGGTAACAGTCGTTGGAAATATATTGAAAAGCAGAAGATGGTGGTGCCCTCGGGAAGAGGCCTCGCGGTGGTTAAGGAGAAGAAAATTTTTAAGACCCCATCCCTTAAAAGGTACTTAAGGGGTTCGGTGTCTTACAAACTTTTTTTCTTTTAAAATATGGACAAAATTTACATAGATGTCATCATGGCTAGTATTCAATCTAGATATCCATTAGAGGCACAAATGTTTGTCTATTCGAAGGAAAACCAAAGCAAATGTAGAAAAAAAACATGTAATAGAGTTTATATACAAATAAATAGCTACTAACAGGATTGAAACAACAAATACTAGAAAAAGCTATATAAAACCAAAAAGACAAATAAACCAAAGAGTCAAAGGCCACAAATATATATATATATATATATATATATATATATATATATATATATATTTGGTGAATAAAAGGAACTATATGTTAATATTAACAAAAATGTGTGGAATTACAAAAAATGGAGTCTTCCATCTGTCCTGCCACATCTGGGAAACCAGAACAGATGGCCATCAAAATCTGAGAACAACTGTAACTGTTTGAACAAGACAATGTAAATGACTAACTGTAAAAAATGGTCGCAATGATCGACAAACCAGTGGTCGTGGCCGACTAAGATACATCATAAGGAAGAGAATCTATGTTCTCTGTGCAAGTTACAAAGCCAAAAGAAAAACACACACCTGACGGAGCTAGTTCAAATGCGAGATTGGGCTGCCATGAACAGTGTAAGATGGGAAGAATTTATGGCTGCAAGCTGGGCACCGCTTGCTTGTTGGAGATTCAGTCATGGTGTCGAAAAATAGGTCCATTATATGTCACAGAATTCACTGGATGTGCGTCTGGTCGTCACGTTTATGCCACAACTAAAAAATGAGTTGAAGATGCTCTTCCGAGAGTCGAAGTGTGGTGGGCAGAGGCAGATCCTCCATCAACTCTGCATTCATTTCCAAGTCTGCGTCTGTAGCTTTTGTTGGAATTTCCATTTTCCAACTGGGAGGAATTTATTCCTCCATAATGCATCCCCCAGTGCCAAAGTTGTGCTCTGGAGTATGGGCTCTGAGAGGGGCAATTTCAGGATGAAATCTCAACAAAGGAGTGAGGTCCTAAGGAGGGAGAGATTCCTCGTCGATAGGGAAACTGCCATAGTCAATTATGGGATTAGAGGTGGGAGGAAAGGGTTGTTGAGGCCAATTATGGATTGGGTCGGGATTACTAGTAGTGATGAGAGCAAGATGAGAGGGGTCGAGCCTATTACGTCTAGTTAGGGTGTTGTAATACAACGGACCCCTTCTAGATTTTCCCCTCTTCCTGGGCATGGTGTAGGAGTGTTGGGTGGGATTGTGCGGGAAAATCAATGGAGGATTAATGGTGGGTGGAAAGACCTAAGGAGCAGATGAACATACAACAAAGATAGAATGGGAGAGCGTTAAAGGGCATAGGCCTTCATAGTGCCTTGTGAGTTGATAGGGGAAAATGCCATGAAAGCCGAGGTGACTGGTCTGCTGGTGCTGGTCCCTTACTTTGTACGCCCAAGCAGGTTCGCGCAAGGGGGCATTAAGTCACGCTGGAGAGCCCAACACACTACCATAACTTCTAGCTAAGTGCAGGTCATTTGATATCGATGGGAGGGACGCTAGCGGAAGGGGTTAATGACATTCGATGCTGTGTATCGCCACCTCTCGTCTGTTGAGAGGCATTTGTCACCCCATCCGGGATTATAAAATTTATTTTAAATATATACTAATATATGAATTATTATTTTGAACATAAATTTTATAATAGTAGCTATACTTAAAGTCATTCTATTACATATTAAAGTCATTATATTACATATGAATATTAAACAATCACTCAATAGAAATTATAATTTTACATAAGTAATCAATTATTAATTATTAATGATTGTGGACCATAAACTAATAATTAATTCTGGATTTCTTTTCCATCACAAATACAATTAAAATTTCTCAATACAAATGAATAGTAATAAGTTATCTCTGATTATTAAGTGCAAATGATGTATAATTTTTTCTGTGTTCAATATGGAATGGACAAGTGACATTTAAAAAAATATTTCAATGTAAGATTTTAATAAATAATTTCAAATTCTATTTTATGTAAAATAATTTTATATCAACATTATATATAAGGAGAGAGATAAAATACTTAAAAATTAAAAAAAATCTTAATTCCTTGATAGGGAAATGTGTATTTTTTTCAATGCTTAATACATAATTAACATATGACATTTCCACCCAAAAGAAACTTTCTACATCCTAGAATAAGGGAGATCTGTAATTCTTTATGTGCTCAATATGGAGTTAATCATAACATTTAAAAAATATTAATAACAAAAAAATATTTCAATGTGAATAGTAAATAAAATATAAGGTAATTGAAAGTACAACCAATATAGATCCATCTTTAAATCTGGATTTGATGCCTTTCAACCCATGATAAATCCTTACTTTAAAAATATTCTAGTATAATCTATATTATCTTAAAATAAATTAAAATCTTTAAACAAATATAATTATAATTTTAAAATTTTAATAAAATCGATTAAAATTTTGAAAAGAAAATATCTTACCATTAAAATCAAGCGAAACATTAGGATCAAATTACAAAATTTTTGTACCCAATTAAATTAAATTAGATGTTGGTTGACGCAGATGTTAACCGAGGACAGCGAAACGGACAAATGCTATGATGTCATTCCAAGAGATATTGGGTCTTTCCAAGCTTTTGAGCGCCTGACAAGTTGTCAACGTATGAATTCGACGGCGCCAAAGTTGGAATTCCAAAATTAAACAGTACTCAAATGCAACTGATTTGACAATTTTGGTGTCCGTTTGTTTCGGAAAATTTCAAATTGAAAGAATACTAAATTATTTATGCTTTGGAGGAGGTTAACGGGTATGTTTTTGTCTTTTTGTTATGTTTTTTTTCACAACTTTATATTATTTAAATTACATGTTTTTTTTTTTTAATATTTTTTTACAACTTTATAATTTCATTTTTGAATATAGAAAAAGATTCAAATTATTTAACAACTCAGCAATATTTCAAATCAAATTTAACTATATATTAAACAAATTACCTCCTAACAAATAATTTTCCACTCAAATTCCATCCCTGCACTCCACCCACAAATTCCATCCTTGCACTCCACCAACAACAACCACAATTTACTGACCATAGTTTTTTTTCCACTTTTGAAGATATCTCCACAGTACTGTGATATAGCGAAAAAATCGGTTGTCTTATAGCGAAAAGATCGCTTCAATCGTGCAATTTGATGATAATGGTAGACTGACATTTCGGGGCTATGCCTGCGCTGATGAGGCCTACTCAAATTTTCTCTCCCCTTCCCTTCCACGAAGCATAAAGAGGGCTGCACCTCCATTTCATTTCCACGATTCATTGTACTACTGGTCTGCTTCGTCTGAGAGTTTCAGCCAGCAGCCTGTGACATAAAGCATGATATCAGATGAAATGAAGCAGAGTAAGAAAACAGATGAAACAGTTTGTGTAACGGGGGCAGGGGGTTTCATTGCCTCATGGCTTGTCAAGTTGCTACTCACCAAAGGCTATATTGTCAGAGGAGCAGTTCGCACCAACCCAGCTGGTATATCCACTAATTAAGAGTATTCTTACCGCATAATTTTAATTTAATTATTTGTTTTTGCATGGAATATATATATATATATATATATATATACTGTTACTTCATGCATGGAAGTACAATTTCTGAAGGATTTGACAAATGTAGATGATGGCTGGAAGTATGAGCATTTGAGAGAATTGGAAGGAGCAAAAGAGAGGCTTGAACTTGTCAAAGCTGATATTCTTGATTACCAGAGCTTACTCACAGCTATCCGAGGCTGCCATGGTGTCTTTCACATGGCTGCCGTTCTCAACGATGACCCTGTAATTACTTCATCACTTCTTTCGACTCTAGTCATAATTCCAATTCCATGCAGTTAGTTCGAGCTTAAAATCGCTTAGATCTTGCTAAGCTTGTTTTATAATTAATGAGTGCAGGAGAAAGTGATAGAACCAGCGACGGAAGGGACGAGGAATGTGATGGAGGCCTGCGCAGAAGCAGGGGTCAAGCGCGTTGTCTATACATCTTCTATCGGTGCGGTTTACATGGATCCTCACAGAGAACCACTGGCCATAGTCAATGATGACTGCTGGAGCGATTTGGACTACTGTATACGAACAAAGGTATTTATTAACAATAGTATTTATATCAAATATTATAGGTAGAGGTTGAATCAGCTTATACAAATCATGGATTAATAACTGGTTGGCCTGACTCCTGCATTGCAGAATTGGTATTGCTATGCAAAAACCTTGGCAGAGAAATCCGCATGGGAGATTGCCGAGAGAAGGAATTTAGAGCTGGTGGTAATTAATCCAGGCCTGGTTTTAGGTCCCTTGTTGCAGTGCGCCATGAATCCCAGCACTGCTCACATTATGAAATACTTGACAGGTGTGTAATGTTTCTGTATGTGCTATACTCAAAATCATTAGATTCATTAGAGCTTAGTCTTGTTTTTTAATTTAGAGCTTAGTATTGTTTTTTAATTTTAGTTTAAATTACAATTTTTTTATAACATTTTAATTTAAATTGTATTTTTTAAATGTATAAATAGATTCAGTGCCCTCAAAACATCAGGTACTAGAAATATGTAATTTTAATTACTGAAATCTATTTTTTTTTTAATTTCTCACTAGATTTTGAGCAAAACACATTCTAAAAGGTGCTTTAAGACAATAAAAATATCTAGGTTTTAGAGAAAAATAAAAATGTGGAACTTCTAGACTAAGTCTCCCAAATATAGTGCATTTTAGATGTTTTCTATTTACATTTGCAGTAGTTTAAATGTGCTACTTTTTTTCTCTTTTACTGAGTTTGTTTTTGGGAGACATTTGTCGAGATATTGTTGGATCTGTATATTTGAGTGATTAGGATCTGTACATTTGAGTGATGAAATCTCTATGATCAAAATGCTCCATAACTTTTTCAGCATGCTGAATCCATTTCTGCATTCACAAATATAATTTAAATAAAAGAAAGTTGTGATTTCATGCAGATTTATGTTAGAACAACAATGTCTTTAAATTTTTTAAGGTTTAGACAAAATTACCCAAATATATTACAAGTTAGATATTTTGTATTTAGATTTTTTAAATTAAAAATAACAATTATTAAGATTGCAAAACCCATATAAATATGAGTTAATTTATATTGTATTATAAATATGAAAACTTAAAATTTCAATTAAAAATAAAAATTACAATTTATTTGCTGATAAATTATATAATTAGATTCATTGATTCCCAATCCTATAATGTTTAATATCTATAATTCTTAGTTAGTTAGTAATAATCTATGGGTTGGCTAATTGTTTTAAGAAGTGACTTTTTTAGTCCAATCAAGCTATATAAATTTATATGAATCACTATTTATTGTTGTTCAAAATTCATTTCTAAATGCAAAAATGAATTTAACATACTAAAAACCTCTCAGAAGTCACTATGATTCTCACCAGATTTAGAACAAATATCCCCAAACAAAAACTTTGTTTAATAAAATTTTTAGCATACAGCTTTAAGCCAAAATTAATAGCTATGAATCTCGATGATGATCAGGGTCAGCGAAGACGTATGTGAACTCAACACAGTTATACGTGGACGTGAGGGATGTGGCAGAGGCTCACATTTTAGTTTATGAAACACCCTCAGCCACTGGGCAAAGATATCTGTGCGCAGAATGCAGCCTCCATCGAGGAGATCTGATCCACATGTTGGCCACACAGTGCCCTCGCTGTTCGCTCCCTACCAAGTACGTACGCACACACTAAACTCTCGCATAAACATATTTATTACACTTATGCTCAAACTATGATATCTGTAGAAAAATAGATAATAAATGAAGCCAACTTCATGCACGCAGGTGTTCAGACGAGAAAACTCCAAGGAAGCAGCCATACAAGTTCTCCAATCAAAAGCTGAAGGATCTGGGCCTGTCATTTACGACTATAAACCAGTGCTTAGCTGACGCCATGGCCAGCATACATGACAGGGGCTTTTTGGACCATTACCTTGGAGGATAGGCCGATAGCGTGGGCAGCCTTTTATCATTAGCTAAGATGTCATAATCGTTGTAGTCATGGTTATATTTCATCTTTTGCAGTGCAAACTCTGCAGATTATCTTCT
>JASDQU010100694.1:30401-42761 GCA_032191745.1 Picea mariana | reverse complement strand
GTCCAGATTTTAGAGGAGGATAAAAATGTCTAACTTTTAGGCTGTCACCCAAATATATTACATTTTAGATGTTTTTTATTTACATTTACAGTAGTCTAAATGTGCTACTTTTTCCTTCTTTACTAGGCTTATTTTTCAGAGATATTTGTCCAGATATTGTTGGATCTGTACATTTGAGTGGTTAAATTTCTATGATCTGAGTGCTCCATGACTTTTTCAGCATGCTGAACCTGAATCCATTTCTACATTCACAAATACAATTTAAATAACAGAAAATTGTGATCTTTTATGCAGATTTATGTTAGAACAACAATGTCTTTAGATTTTTTAAGGTTTAGACAATATCACTCAAATATATTACAAGTTAGATATTTTGTATTTAGATTTTTTTAATTGAAAATAACAATTATTAAGATTGCAAAACCCATATAAATATGAATTCATTTATATTATAAATATGAAAACTTAAAACTTCAATTAAAAATAAAAATTACAATTTATTTGCTGATAAATTATATAACTAGATTCATTGAATCCCAATCCTATAAAGTTTAACTTTTATATTTTTTGGTTGTTAGTAATAGCGTATGAGTTGGCTAGCTGTTTTAAGAAATGATTTTTTTGGTGGAAATAATGCTATATAAATTTACACGAATCACTATTTTTTATTGTTCAAAATCCATTACTGAATGCATAAATAAATTTAACATGCTAAAAAAAATCCATTTCTGAATGCATAAATGAATTTAACATGCTAAAAAACTCCAAAAACACTAGAATTCTCGGACAAATATACCCGGACAAAAACTTCTTTTAATAAAATTTTTACCTTACAGCTTTAATTATTTAATTAATTGTTATGAATCTCGATGATGATCAGGGTCAGCGAAGACGTATGTGAACTCAACACAGGTATACGTGGACGTGAGGGATGTGGCAGAGGCTCACATTTTAGTTTACGAAACACCCTTAGCCACTGGGCGAAGATATCTGTGCGCAGAATGCAGCCTCCATCGAGGAGACCTGATCCACATGTTGGCCACACAGTGCCCTCGCTGTTCGCTCCCTACCAAGTACGTACGCACACACTAAACTCTCGCATAAACATATTTATTACACTTATGCTCAAACTATGATATCTGTAGAAAAATAGATAATAGATGAAGCTAACTTCATGCAAGCAGCTGTTCAGACGAAAAAAATCCAAGGAAGCAGCCATACAAGTTCTCCAATCAAAAGCTGAAGGATCTGGGCCTGTCATTTACGCCTATAAACCGGTGCTTAGCCGACGCCATGGCCTGCGTGTATTTCCAGTCATTCCAATCCTCTATGGTGTATTTCATGTTGGGTATGTGTTATATTCTTTGCAAAATTGATCCCATGTATTGTACACTAATATGGGAGCAAAGGGAGTCTGGGGGGTTTGAGGGAGGAATTCCCTGAGAAAAAAAAAATTGGTCAATTTTTTGGTATTTTTTCGACACATGGCTTTTTTCGATCGTTTTGTAATTTCGGTTAAGGAATTAGGGGTGTTGGCTTTAAATCCGGGTCAACAGATTAGAGATTTAGATTCAATGAGATCCTATATGTATATTGTATTGTAAAGAATGAATAATATGATGAATATAAGATTAGAGGTGCAACTCTAAACAAGTTGTTGGTTTTCTCATTTTGGGTTTCGAGGGTAAAAATATTTGTGTAATGTGTGTGTGTGTGTGTGTGTGTGTGTGTGTCATTGTATCTTCTCCATTTTTATTGAGAATCTGTTTATAGTAAATAGTTGTACAAGGTTAAAATCTACATTTGGTATTAGAGTAATTATTGGCTTCGGGTGGATGCATTTGTGGCTAGGTTTTTTGGATTGAGTCTATGATAAGCCTTGTTATAGTGGGAGATATGCAGTATTGATTCTTTATGTGAAAATAAATGCCGAGCAGCTCGAAAATAGAGATCGAGAAAGTTAATGGGAAAAGTTTTGAGATGTGGAATCTCAAGATGGAAGATATGTTGCTAGAAAAACGTCAGTGGATCGCACTGGATCCAGGTAGTACACCTACAAGAACACCAACAAAGTACTTGAAAAGGTTGTATCGGAAGGTGAAGAGCACAATCTGGTTGTGTCTCTTTAATTTATTATTATTGAATGTGTCAGTGGAAGCTACAACCAAGTCAGTACGGGATAAGTTGATGAATTTGCATTGGTCTAAGTCCTTGTTAAATAAATTGTTCCTGCTGAAGAAGTTGTATATCTTGAGGATGAAATATGGACACTCGGTGACAGAGAACTTGAATTCCTTCAATATGCTGGTAAGTCAATTATTATCTATTGATATTAATATTTCTGATGAAGAAAAATATATTAGTTTATTATGGTCTTTACCAGACTTGTGGGATAGTTTGGTTGTGGACATAGGTAGTAATACAACTACTTTAAGTTTCGATGATGTGGTTTCATCCTTTATGTCAGAGGAGATGAGGCAGAAGAACATGGAAGGACAAAGCATAGATGCATTATTTGCAATAGGACACTTCCAAGAAAGAAATAGATATAAGTCCTCAAGTGTGAAATCTAAATCTAAGGGAAGATATAAATCTCTTAGAAGTTTTGTAAAAGTATGTTGGATATGTGAAAAAGAAGGGCACTACAAAAAGAAATGTAGATTCAAAAATGTTGAGAGAGGGAAGGGATCTTAAGATGCTCCTTCTACCAAAGAAAAAACCTCCAAGAAAGAAGAACGGGATGTGCACTTGGCTTCTTCAAGAACACATACAGATCATGAGGAATGGTTGATTAACTCGGGTGCATCCTTTCATATGACTCCACACAATGAGTGGTTTTGTGAGTATGAAAGGTATGATGGAGGTGATATTTTCCTGGGTAATGAATTAACAACTAAAATCATAGGATGAGGAAAAGTAAAGTTGAATCTCATGGATGGAAGAATCATAACATTCCCTAGTGTTCTGGACATCCTAGGTTTGGCCAAAATTTTGATTTATGTAAGAAAAATGGACGATGGAGGGTAAAAACAATGTTTATGAAATAAACCTATTGGATGGTTCAAGAAACAATGGTTTTCTTGAAAGGAGTTCAGTTTGTAACTATGTATAATTTGTAGGGAAGCACTGCTAGTGATGGGTGTAATAATTCTATTGTTCTTGATATTGGATCTGAAGAAGAAAAAAATCCTATAGTCCCTAGAGAAAATCCTATGTTGTGGTATCAAAGACTGGGGCATATCGGGGGGAAGAGCTTTCAACTATTAAACTATAAAGGTATGGTTGAAGGTGTGCATAACTTCTCACTAGATATTTTTTTTTTTTAACATTGTGTATATGGGAAGCATAATCAAGTAAGATTCCCTTATGGTGCAATGAGGGGAAAGGGAATTTCACAGTTGCTGGACATTGATGTGTTTGGACCTGTGTCGGTTCCATCACTGGGAAAATCTATGTACTATATCTTATTTATAGATGAATTATTGAGGAATAATTGGATATATTTCCTTAGGAAGAAATATGAAGTCTTTGAAAGGTTTAAAGAGTTTAATGCTCTTATAAAGAATCAAATAGAGAAAAGAATTAAGGTGTTGAGGACGAATAATGGTCGAGAGTTTTCAGAAATGAATTCGAACAATTATATAAGAAGTGTGGTATATCTATGTATAAGAATACTCCATATACACCTCAACATAACAGAGTCACAAAAAGGATGAACATGATGCTAGTTGAAAAATCAAGGTAAATGCTTAGTGGTGTTGGGTTAGGAAAGGAATTTTGAGCAAAGGCAATGGGTACGGCATGTTACCTGGTCAATCAATCACCCTCATCAACACTGGATGAAAACACTCCACACAAGGTATGGAATGGTAAGAAACCCTCTCTCACACATCTCAGAGTATTTGGATGTGAGTCCTATGTTCACCTTTGTTATGAGGAAAATATCTTTATAGATAGGGGTAAACCACAACAGACGGAAATGACTGAAGAAATCAAGTCTAATCTTAATTATGCTATATAAAAAAATATGCTAGAAAGACAAGATAAAAGGCCTACCTCGTCTAGATGTTCGATGAAGTCCAACGTTGAGCACTTGAATCAAAGAAATACACCTGCTACTAGTCCTCAAAAACCAAGAAATAGAAGCATATGGTGATAATATATAATGTTAGAACATTCAATAGCATAATCCATCAAGATTCATAACAAATACGCCTATGGAATAACAATTCAAATATTCACAAGATATAAATTGGACAAGAAAAGAGTATTTCCAAATTAAAATGTAGTCAACATAAGTGAATGAATTACAAACTTCCATGTCAACACGATTCAGAACCAAGAAACCAAGTTCCTTCTAGCTGGGCCTCCACCACTTCAATCCTCCACAAAAGAAAATATCATATAAGAGAGGCAATGGGGTTCTCAATCACGTAGGGAAGAGCTTCGGGGCTGAACAATGTGTTCAAACTTAAAAGGACAAAGGGATGCAAACTCAATATGAAGTGAATAATTTCTTCAGATTAACTTTTCTCTCAAAGTTGAATTCTTTGCCTCTTTTCCATAGATCGGATTTGACCTATTTGTATCCTTCAAGTAGAACTGAAGGGTCGATTCAAAACATTTCCAATACATGGAAGGTCAAGGATCATGGATCTCGTGATGTGACATGGAAACCCAACACCATTTTTAAATTTTGGGCACAAATCCCAATGTACACGGGATGCAGTGGTGCAACCTTCGTATACATATGTTGTACTATAAGTAGGGCGAGTATATGTGGAAAAATAATGTTTTTATCTCTGAGATTTACAAAAAGGGACTTCAAGTCTACATAGGGAAATGGAAAAAGGCCCTTTGTGCAAGTTTGCATAGGGTGAGGTAAATATTGCTATAATAGATGACCCCTAATGTGTGAGGTTATAGGAGTATATGTGATGGTCGAAATACATTATAAGACCCAGAAGTTGAGTAATGGGAACCCACCTAGAAGAACTAGTTTATCATTACAATTTGTACTGAATTTGCATACATGGTTGCCAATTTGAATTACACTGCAGATCCATGTGAAAATATACCAAACAGTTGTCCATGGCCATGAATAGGAAATACAAAGGTGGATACATGCCAAAGGATCTCATAGTCACGAATAAGGCCTAGTAAAACTAGTCTCAAAATCAAGTCGAATATATTTATATACAATGGAGTACAATCTGATCTCCCATGATCATTGAACTCACATAGGTACTCGTCCAATGAAAGGTAGCAAAAACTCAGGAAAGTTGCAACTATAAATTGATGTCTTCAAGTCTTCTACACAATCCACCAAAGGTGCAAGTATACATCATGTGAATAAAGGATTTGAGTTCGAACACAGTGAAACTTCATTTGATTATCAGTCATTGAGGTATATCATTAAAAAACGCGAGACAACGTATCGATGATGAAAGTGGGTATCAAGGCATCGAGTACATTCTTATAAGTGTGAATAGAGTTGGGGTCGAACACTTGAAGAATCCATCAATCAAGAGACATTGATGTATTCCCAACTATCAATGGCAAGAGAACCTGCCACTAATGACTGGAGGCCTCTAGGTGTCATTTCCATAATAGATGAGATGAAGTCAATAGAAGGAGACCCTTTGAAAGGAGATCATTAGGGCATCTCTCATCATTCAACACAAGGTACAAAGAAGGAACTTGATGATTTGGAGGAAAACGAACAAAGAACATATTCACGAAGCAACAATCCTGTGCATCTTTTACGTGTGCCAGGTCCAAGCGGTGCATAAAAAAGACCCTCTGATTAGCAGCCAATGAGGAAAAATACTGAAAAAGGAGAGGAAACCACCAATAGGGATAATGACATCCAAGACACTACACGAATCCAAATGTGTGAATATATGTCTTGTCGTCGAACACAAGGGAAACCACCCAGTCAGCGACCAATGATGAAATGTTGACTGCTAGGTTCAAGGTTACCTACCAATGAAAAAAGTAGGAGTAGGGTGCGGAATAGGACTACAACTTCACGTGATTCTGAGACAAATTGAGTGTATGGATGACATGCAAGGTCAAGAGGTCTGAGGAACTGTCAACATAGGTTGATAGACATCCTTTGAATAAGAGCATGAGACATATGGAAGACTCTAGAAGCATAGACTGAAGGATAAAACCTTGATATGTAGGAGGAATTGATGAAGCTCTTCATAGGGACTGGAAGAGTAACCAATCAGAGGAGTAAACTCTATGTAACGAGTTGATCTTCCTAAGGTCATGCTAAACCCAAAATTATGATGACAAGTGAACTCAAAACTTTTTTTCTCTGTTCAAAGACGATGCGACTACTGCCAATATAAGATAATACTCCCTTCATACCCGTCGTTTTTTTTTTCATATTCAAATTAATGATATGATACAGAGGAGGAAACAAGTGTCACAAGTAAGAAAAACTAGTTCCAATAGTGGAAAAGACCTATGCTCAATGCAAGGAGGTTCATGTGGGAGATGGACACTCAAGGGAATGTTTCCTCCTAGGTATAGGGTGTCAAAATATAAAGGATATAAACAAGGTTCTTCTTGGTAGAGGATGAAAAATGCCGAGGTAAATGACTTATAACACAAAAGAGAGAACCGACCACAGGCTCAATACTGCAAGCAAGGGCATGAGATGCAATTACAACTTAATGCCAAAAAATGTCATTTTTCGTAATCTTAGTCTACATGGTTTTAAAAAGGGATAAAATTTCACCAAATAGACGTCCTTTCAAATCCAATTTATTAGTGTGAAAGAGACAATTTCACTTGAAAATCTTATTTCTTTTTGAAAACGAGTTGGAAAAGAGCTTAAATCAAACTCGCTTGGGAGTCCTCTAGGTATAGGTCAACATGTTTATGAGTAATAAATGAGGTTAAACATAATGTCATGTGTTATCTATAAGGGACTCCCGGTCATATGGAAAACGTCTATGCATGGGCACCGAGTGAAGCAGAGGGTCTAACTAGGTTACCCATGTTTGGTAAGTCTATACCATTCAATAACAACAATTCTAGATACAAATACAAGGTTCCATGTCGCTATAAAATGGTTTCGTACCTAAGGCATATGAGTGACAATCATAGGACGATGCAAATGTGCATGATGTAATAGATACCTATCATCTATGCTAGGTAATAAAAATACATGTCCAAAGTTACGAATGGGTGACATGGCACTAAAAACTGCAAGATTCTTTGGATAAAACTATAAAAAACAACTCAACCCACTATTGTATTAGTCCATTAGGCCAAAATACTGTCTGAAACTATGCAAAGTGGTTAAAAATTTGTTATAAATAGTACAACAAAACAAATTTACTATACCATTTGTATTTTTTACCCAAATAGTGGATTTTGGACCAAATTACCTCCAAACTTGAACTGTGATTGTGGGGGCTACAAGGGACAAAATCGAAGACCGTCTTGACCATGTAACTCATCTTCCCCTCTTATTTCTTTTCAGTGGATTAGATTTTGTAATTAGGTTCCAATTTTTATGTTATTTAGGATGCAAATTAAAAATTTAGGTGTATGTGGTCTACATTTCATCGGGTCACATATACACATGCTTACGCAGTTGTTTAAAATAAAACCAGTTTATACTCATCCCTATATGTGAATGCGAACACTACATCCCATGTATATGTCTGTAAATAATGTTTTTTAGTGGTTGCTAACTCAAAAAGGGCTTTGTCCCTTGCAGGATGGCGCTAGAGTGGAGGGAAAGGGAGCATGAGGAGGTAGATGATGTTGTGGAGAGAGATCCACGGGAACAAATGGCCTTCAAAATATGCGGGCTATATAATTTTTGGGCTCTCAAAGGTATGAGGGCCCAAGTGATATTTCTACAATTTCTCATGGATTACTGGGATCTAGATAGTGAGAGATTCAACCTTGATGGACAACTATTTAGGATTGAAGTCGAGGACATTTATTTCTTGACGGGGTTGTCGTGTCGGGGTGAGGTGGTCAACCTCAAATCCTGGGGAGTTGGGAATGGTTTGAAAATAGAGGAATACATAGATTCTCGTTACATTGCAGGGACTGAGAAGGTCAAGATCCAACTCCCCATTCGAGCGATAAACAATTTAAGCCTCAAGATTGTTATCCCCATTTTGACATGGATCATAGGATTGTCCTCCTTTCACTAGGCATCGAGGCAGCTTATGTTCAACTCAGTGGATTGCTTGAGACCTACGGTGTATGACTGGTGCACCTCACTGCTGGCTAACATGAAGAGCCAGTTGAAATAATTCAAACAGGGTAGTAAAAGCAACTTTAGGTTCGCTTTTATCTTGTGTAGTTTTTTCTTCGAGGGGGTTCCAGGCTTGGGACCTAGAGTCACGATTATTCTGTGTGGACCTCGCGATATATCCATGGAATGATGGACCAAGGTTAGGAGGTGGTAGGGGGGAGGTAGGGTACCAACACCTTAAAATGACGACTTATTCTTTTGGTGGAGACGATGGGTCATCGCTATGGATGAATACCCTTACACAGGGATCAATTTCTGAGGGGATCCTTACATGCCATTATCACTAGGGAACACCTACGAAGACATAGGTATGTCAAAGTTTTTTAAATATTTCATTTTTTGTATTTTTGTATAAGGAGACAAAAATATTTTTGGACGATGTTAAGTAATAATTAGACATGTATGTGACATAGATGTAGGTCCATGACGGTTGGACAGACTTCCATGACATCATCAAAGGCACCAGGGAGATGAAGAAGCAGAAGGGGATGCAGAGAGAGTCCTTCAAAACATGCAGGATAGCCTACCTCATTTGTCACAAATGATTCTGATGGTTCAAGTGGAGGATCTCCCAAAAGCTATGCATCGAAAGTTGGTAGCCATGCCCCGTGCTTGGGTGAGACTATTTCGACATCTCGTAAATGCCGTAGTTTTCTATCATGACACTCATTCGGCGCCACAGGCGTAGATTTCATGATTATTGTATGATCGGTTGTATATGTATATTGAGGGTGTTAGACCCAATTTTGTACATATTTTTTGAAATATATATAAAACATGGTTCTTCAACTTTACTTATGTTACCATGTGTACATTGATGAGAATGTTTTATTTTCTTTAGTTCTCTGAAAAATGCCAATCTAAAAAAAAATTATCATATGCATCAGATACATAATTATAACTCCTAGGTATGTGATGATAAATAATAAAATCAAGCTGTCATTCCAAAAGTCGTACCCGTAGGAATTGTTGGAGTAAAGTAGGGTCACACACACAATAATTGTTGTTCAACTGACATACTACCAACTGGGAGTCCAAGAGAACCTCCAAAAAGAGAATACCATATGAAATTGCATCGCGCAAAAGTTCTATAATGACGCTATATTCAACCACATTATTCGTGGATGGCCCTAGGTATACTCCACCTGAAGACACCAATAGACCCTCGGGTGAGTAAACAACCCAAGCGGAGGAAGCCAAGTTCTGTGTATGACGATTGGGCCCGTCTGTGAATCCTAGGTAGACCAAAGACTCTGTTGACATATTCCAAACAAGGGGAAACTTGATAACCAAGCTGAAGATAAAAATAAAGGGAAAAGATATATACACTAAATTACATTAGTATAAAAAGAGTTACACCCAATCTTGGGGATCAAGCGTAATATATTTTCAAATAGATCCCATTCTTGGGCTCAACCAACATGTTCCCTTCATAATATTCTAATTCATATGCTCCTTTTTCTAAGACACATCGCACGATATAGGGACGGTGCCACATGGGTTTGAACTTGCCTGCCCCTAGTGGTTCTTTGACTTGATCATATAAAAGGACTAAGTCACCCTCAACGTACAATTGAGGACAGAAAAACTTATCATACTGGACCTTGACACATCTTTTATTCGCTTCGATAGTCGTAGAGGTGTTTCGATGCTGCTCATCTAGGCTCTCTAGGTGTACGAGGCGTCATTCGAGATCGAAAGTGTCAGGTAGAAGCGCAACTTCCAATCTAAGAGAAAGGATTTCACATTCAATAGGTAAGATCGAATCCACACCATGAACTAACTGGAATGGATAAAAACCAGTGGCGATCTTGACTGAGGTTTGATATGCCCAAAGTGTGAGATATAACATGATATACCAGTCAGATTTGCTCTGCCTGAAAGTTTTTTGCAAAATGGTCTTGAGAGACTTGTTCACGACCTCTACTTGTCCATTTTCTCGGGGTTAGTAAGGGGAAGAATGGCCATGCTTAAACCCCAGTTTAGATGCTAGTTCTTCCATCATTTCATTCTGAAAGTGAGTGCCATGATCAATGACAACCTCACTTGGGATTCCGAACCTGCCTATAATTTGATTGAATACGAAGATGGAAATAGTATTCCCGTCGGATTTAATTGTAGGCATGGCCTAGTCCCACTTAATAAAGTAGTCGACGACCACGATAATGTGCGGATGCCCCCTAGCTGAAGTTGGGTTGTAATCCACAAAGTCCACCCCCCACTTGGTGAAGGGGCCAACACCAATGAATAGATTGAGAGGGGATGGATGCGAGCACATTTTTCGATTGAAAACCTGGTAGGGGTGACACTTCTTAATTGCTTTAATGCAATATTTAAAGATAGACGACCAAAAATAATTCGGTCGCAAAATTTTCTGGGTTGTTGCAATCCTAGATAGATGAACACAAGCCCCATTGTGACAGTCGTTTAGAACAGACTCAACTTCTTCATGAGTTAAAAAACAATGCAAGATATTGTCCTATACATGAGGATACAGAGTGTCACCAACGACAAGATATTTCTTAGCTTGGTATCATATACGACATCAGTCATCTTGCGAGAGATGCTGAGGAAACTTCAAATTTTGAATATAGAGAACAACGTCTCCATACTAGGGGTCTGACGATGAGACAAGGAAAATGTGTTCATCCTCAAATGAATAAACATCAATAACATTCTCTTCTAATCGTGGGAATTCAAATATTATCTCTGCAAACACTAGTGATTTCTTGGATTTCACAGAAGCGAAATCGAGATCGTACTCTTTTAGAATGACAATCCATTTATTGTACTTTCCCCCTATGATGCACCTGGTAAGGACGTATTGAAATGGATTGACATTGACAACCACAATAGTTTTTCAAAGCAATATATAATGTCGTAACCGTTGGATTGTGTGAACGACAACCAAAGCTATCTTTTCAACGTGAGAATATTTCAGTTCAAGACCGAATAAGTTTCCACTGAGGTAGTAAATGACGTGATCGTGAAGCTCATCGTCCTCCTGAAATAAAAACATACCAATTGTCTCTTCGGAGATGGGGACATAAAGAAAGTAATCTCTACTGTAGTTATGAGACTTCAACAGAGGCGTCGATACAAAGGCTTTCTTCAAATCATCAAAGGATTCTCGGGCTCGCTCATCCTAGATAAAAGGAGTTTCCTTCTTTAATAGACACATGAAACCCTTAGGAATATTGGCATAGTTCACTATAAACCGATGTAAAAAGTTATATTTACCTTGTAAACCTTGAAGCTGTTGAATAGTGCACGGGGGAGGCAATCAAAGTATTGCCTCAACCTTTAATAGATATTCCATGATCCTAGTCTGAGAGACTAAAAAACCTAGAAGGCAACCTGACCTAACGCAAAAGATTCATTTATGAGGGTTCAAACAGATGCGATAATGGCAACATATTTCAAAGACTAGATGAAGGTGCTTAGGGTGATCCACTCTCTTACGAGATTTAGTAGCAATATCATCAAGATAGGCTTCGACTGTATGCTTGATATCGTGAAATGCGAAGGTCATAGCACATTGTAAGGTTGCTCCAAAGTTTTTAAGGCTAAAAGGCATCTTTCGGTATGGCAAACTACCACAAGGGAAAATAAATTTCATCTTGTGTTGGTCCTCTAGCTTAATATGAGTTTTCTTATACCCTGAAAATCCGTCCATGAAAGAAAAAACTTCGCTTCTCCCACACTCTGTTGGGGTCCTATAATTATAGGTAACTCGATTCTTCGGTTGTTGATTTGGCATTGCCCCCGTGATGAAGACTTCTAGCTCGGTTGACCCCTTTTACCCCTCCATCCATTTTCCCAATCCTCCATCACCTTGTTGCATCCTTCATCCACCTCTGCGCCACTCACTCTCTTATCCATTTGTCCCATTGAGCACGTCTCACCCGCCACTCATCCCTGCATAAACAAAACTCAGGATAAACAAAAAACGTTAGATTAATAGGATTAAATTAGAATTATTAATAATAAATTAATCTTTTATTAATTAATTATTAATTAATTAATAGTTAGTTGCTTAGGTTAGTAATTAGGTTAGTGTTAGATGA
>JASDQU010100694.1:19593-30011 GCA_032191745.1 Picea mariana | reverse complement strand
GTAATAAAACATTTAAACAAAATAAAAATAAAAAACAAAAACGAAAAGGAAAACACATAAAAAGAAACAAATATTAAAAAACAAATTAAAAAAAAAAGAAAAAAAAAAGCAATAAAACAAATGTTAAATGTCAAATCATTCCCCCTCCTGCAATTTCACATTCACACATCCCCAATCATAAATCAACACTCATGAACTAAATCGGACCCCCCTGTGCTTTTCGAGCTTTAACGAAGAGGCGGGGGCATCCGATATAAGTGGTATTGGAGGGACACTTGTCACCCCCTGGTGATTTTGGACCCCCCACTACCAAAACCACTTACCACCTCAGGGGGGGTCCAAAATACCACCTTTCCCCAAAAAACCACTTTCCCCCAATTTTTCAAAGCTGCTCGTTTTTTGTCTGTTTGACACCTCGTGTTTCGAAGAGGATTTTGGGAAAAAAAAGACAGATTTTCAAAAATTGAGAGAGGTTTTTGTTAAGAATAGGATGAAGAAAAAAAACCTATTCCATATTTTTCACAAGTACCACCAGTTGGGAGAATCAAAGCTGTCTTTCAGCCTCAATTTTTTGATTTTTGGCTTTTCCTATTGCAGTCCTGATTTTGCGGGAGATGTTTCGGTGAGCTTGAGACAAAATTGGAGAAACTAGAGGTTTTGTCCAGCACATTCTCATATACAATAACCTCCTACATTTTTTTTACAGGTGTCACCGATTGGGAGAAACCAATGTTTGAGCATACCCCTATTTTCAGCAGATTCGACCAAATTTGCAGTTCTAGATCTTTGGGATTTACTTGCTATTTTCATCCAGGAGGATCGAATTCGATCTCCTGAGCCTAAGGATTGTAATTTTTATTTATATCCATGTTTTTAATAGATTATTTTTTGTTGAAAACGACCTAAAAAGGAGCATTCATAGTTGTAATCAACTCACAGAGCCATATTCCATAAAAACAATATTACAGTTACAGGATTCCTATGTCATTATGTTGGTGAAGTTTTCCTCTATGTAATTGTGTTTTCCCTGTTTTTCATATGTATTTATTTCTCTAACTTATTAAATAGAGTCAGGCTTAGGATTTGTTTAAATACACCATGTTCCCATTTTAAAGCAATATCAATGTTTTCTATCTGAAGGTCATTCCCAGGATTCTTAACTGCCCTGTTATGATCTGATTCTATCCCTTTTTCTTCTTGACCATTTACCAAACTTTAAAGGATCGAACACAATGCCTACCTTTCCCTCTAAGCTCCCCTGTAGACCCTTCTTTGATTGGATTAAATCTTTCTGACCCCATTGCCCAATGGTTTTTTTCTCCTTCTTCAACCAAAGCATTTAAAAACCAAATACCAATCTATCATAGCTAGCCTAATATCTATTCAAACAAATATATATCAAACAGAGAGATCCCTCTCTGAGTCTTGGAGGGATATATCCAAGACTCGAAGTGGTTTTGATGTTGCCTCTGTGACTACCTTCACAGCCTTGGGAAAATTACAAAGTTATAACACACTCATCGAGAATTTGATCGATGAAGGGTGTTAGGAAGTTGTATTTAGGAAATGATTTATTCAGGTCATGAAAATCCATGCATACACGGATGGTTCCTTTCATTTTATTCATAGGAATGGGATTATATACCCATTCATTTAAGAGAACTGGGTAGAAAAATCCAACATTAAGAAGTTTTTCTACCTTTGTCTTAATAGCAGGGGCTTTCCTAGGATTGACATCTCTAAGACGTTGTTGAACAGTCTTAGCATCTGGGTAAGTTTTAATATCATCTTCGACAATTTGATGGTCGATTCCTGACATTTCTTCATATGACCAAGCGAATACATCTCAGAATTCCTTGAAGAGTCTGGTGTAGATCATGATTTATTCTAGCGAACAATCTGCACCGATGTGTACATTTTCAATCTTGCTAGGGATACAAGATATATCGATCATGATGGTATGGGAGATACTCTCTTTTTTTCCTTCGACATAAATGTCGTGCATATCAAGTGGAACTCTGGTGTGACCGACTATCTCACCCAAAGTAGATCTAAAGTCATCTTGTTTGATTCTAGGAAGCTCTGAGAGAAAATAAGAGCGATGATGCATATAATCTGAAGGTTTTCCAAAACCATTCATGGATTGAATGATATCTTCATCCGAAGGAAAAGTCTCATCGAGGCAGTCATGTGAAAAAGATGATGAAGTGGCCCACATGGGCTTCAGGATAGGATCCTCCTCGTCCATCTACGAGGTAACGGGATCCAGATCGGTGGAAGAGTCAAGAACAACTTGATACACAATATTTAATGCTGATAGTGGCATGGCCATTCCATAATGTGACTGACTTTCACAAGACGTCATCAAGGAAGGTAGGGTCCAAGGATCGTTAAAATAGGAAGTGTGGAAAGGAACATACCTCTCTAACGAAAGCCTACTAGACATGGCATAAATATGGTGAACCGATTCCATGAAGTCGAAGGTACCCAAAAGGGATGAATACATTCTGACACTGATATTCTCAGTTTTTGGCTGAGAATTGTCAATCACGGGGATCAATGGTCTAACAGATGCACTGGGACTAGCATATGAAAAGGACAACTGGTTGATCATCACGATCTTCCCATCATGAAGAAAACAACGAGTATGGAAGACGAATGATAAGATTGGAGTCATAGAATAAGTCCAATTGTGTCCTAGTAATGAATTATAATCAAGGGGCACACCAGTCACCTCGACATCCACCTCTATTGTCTTCCCACCTAACTGGATCGGAAAGATAGGAAGAATACTATGAGGGAGGAAGGAACGACTGCCAAAAGTAGTCAACATGGTCAGAGACTAAGAAAGGGTCAGAGAGCTGAGGGATTTCCAACAGAACAAGGAAATCACACATGTTGCAGCACATTCATCGACAACAATACGCTTGATGGTATCCTTCTAGTAACCCACATGGATTTGGAATTCCACATGGTAAGGCAACCGAGGCTTCACATATGTGATACCAAACTTGATAACTTTCAAGCCACAATGATCTAGAGCTCCTAATGCAGATAGAAAGGAATTCCTCTATGAAGGACATGTCTAGAGAACCTCTAGATCCGACATCGCACGAGGGGTTTGAACCAGGTCCTCAACAATAGAGTAATTATGGGAGGCTCTAGTATTAGGATTGTGGGTAGAGTGCTTAAGTATTCCTTTCAGAATACGAAGAGGGGGCTATGGTTTTTTTATCTGTAAGGGTGTCTCGGGAGGAGGGAGAGACTCTAGATCAAGTATAGTCTATGGAGAACTATAATCGCAAGACCGAGTGGCTACCTTAACCTAAGATTTAACCATATTCATGCATAAATGGTCACCCTATTGAGTCAATAGGTTTTGAATCCCACTCGTCACATTTTTGGCATTCTAGGAGCTCGAGGCCATGTGTTGGTTATGTGGAAAATGATTAGTTAGCACGGCAAGCAACAAAGATAAAAGCCTCTCAACTTCTGCACGTTTGGGGTATAAATGGGTAAGTTGATCATCTGTACAAAGATTATAGGGAAACTTCATCTTCCTCCTTTATTTCTTTCCCTCACCAGCATTAGTATTCATCTTCTCATTATTACCATTGTCCTTGGATTTATTATTATTCTTCCCACCCCTATGATTATTATTATGTCTTTTCTTCTTATCCCCTCCTGGTTGCTGGTTACCATTCGGGATAGTCAATGATTGAAAAGAGCACACATCCAACGATTGAGTGGGATTAGAGGAGACAGATTAATTTGGCCCTTCTGTAGATTGGTTTAGAGACAAATATTTCAAATGGATTGTCACCGATTCTGTGGATTTCACATTAATGAAGCCCACAATTCCATCAGCATGAGGTTCAAACCTTTGTCTAGGGTCATAGTTTGACCTAGGTGTGTCAAGAAGAATATAGTATAACATCCTAGACTGAGAATATGTAAGATCTAACTGTTGGGATTTTAAAATCGGTTCGTCCTCATAAGTAAACCCGGATGTAGAAACATCCTTTTAAATATAAGGCATGAGATATTTAAGAAACCACTCTAGCAAGAATTCTGGGGGTATGTAGGCCTTGATCAACCTCTTCCATCTATTCCACTTCTAGATGTGATCCGAGATATGAGTGGCCCTATCCTGATGAAATATAGACATAATTTCAATGCTAACATCGTAACGAACCAACAATCAAGGGTGATTGAGGAAGACTAAAACAAACTGATTAAAAGTTCGGTATGCCACCCTAGGTAGCTCGATATACAATTTTACGACAACCCCCGTGAGGGTGCGTTGAAACAATCTTAATCAAATAGAATTGTCATTAATGGAATTTGAAGAGAACCATAGGTGAAAGGTGGTAACGTGATCACCAGGATCCTCACTAGTCCTTCCCTCGAATTCTGAGATATCCGAAGGAAGCTTAGTGGGGATGGAGGGCCATTATGGATCATGATGCATGGGGTCATTCATTAACTTAGACAAGTCTAGTAGATTAAGCGTGGCCAGAAAAAGGAGATGAGGTTATGACATCTAGACCCAAGCTCCCTAGAAATATTGTGGTTGGGGAAACACAGCCCATCCAGGGTTTTGTTAAGCACCATGGCCCTGTCCGGGATTATAATACCCTCCTCCAGACTGATTCATAAGGGGTTGGCTAGGCACCATTCCAGTAGGAATGTTTCGATGAGAATTATAAAAACTTCCCCCAGTCAGAGTGGCTCTAAGTTGGGGGTTTCCCAAGGTGTGAAACTGACCTCCTCTAGGTGTGAATCCCAAGGACAAAGGTTGATTCATCATGCCAAAATTTTTGTTTAGAATCGACACTGAGGAGGTGGTTGTAAAGGACAGAACGTGAGCATTAACTTGTCTACTAGTTGGGTTATCCTATCGAGAAGCAACAAGATTAGACCCAGAATTAAGAGGAGTAAATCCTCCAATGGTAGGATTCATTTTAGGGACATGAGTACCACCAAATGAGAATGGAGTGTGTTGAGGAGTTGTTCCCCCAAGTCCAACACTAGTATTGATACCAACCATTGGGATGGAGCTTGAAAACTGTAATGTGAAATTCAACATACCATAATAAAAAGGACTAGAGGCCATAGAGATGGAATGAAAATTATAGCCTGATGAGTGACAAAGAGACCCAAAAGGGTTCGTGGCTATAGGTTGAGTATTCATTATAGGATGGGCATAGGTTATGATAGGCGCCTCCAGCACGACAACCATTGTGGCTGAAGGTGTAGAAGGGGTATCGTTAACTATAATAGGTATGGGAGTAGAAGGACTCCCATTATCTTGCTCACTTTCTTCAGTACTCATCCTTGTATGATCAAAATTCTAATAAGTGGAGGTCTCTGTAGCACGCTTGATAACTTTGTACATTTTAGAAGGCATAGAGTCAAAATGTGGTGGTAAATGTAACAAGAGGCGAGACCTGTGAGGAAGAGGTTTGGATCCACGATGACTCATGACTCAATATATAAAAACAAATCCTAAGGAAAACTTAATTATTGAAGAGCACACCAAAAAATAATCAAATGACCAATATGCACACAAAGTGGATAAAGTGTTTGAAAGGGGCCTCCCTCTCTAAAGTAGGCATGCCTCACCCAAGAGGGTCCTAAGACTCCTCTGCTAAATATCAGAGGTATCAGAATCAGCTATAAGAGCCCTTGTGGGCTTAACAACGAGTCAATATGATCCCCCCAGAGAGGTAATCCTCCATAAAGGTTGTGTGTTGTCCAACCCTTATCTGAACTAGGGTACCTGCAGAATAATCCCTACAAGTAACGTATGTGGTACCTAAGTCAAGCAACTAAGAAACCATGGTATAACCGATGCACAGGAGAAAAATTGTAAGTTAGGTCCTTTGTATGGGTAGGGTAACAAAGCCCGAAACCTTGAAAGCACCACCTCTCATAGAGGTAAAGGTACTAGAAAGATCCCCAAAAATATATCTGACACTAAGAAGGTATCGGGGGGATATCCCTTCAACCAACCTCACATGACCTCGTGCTTAACTCCAGTGTAGGCAAAGCCTCTGATATTACAGATTAGACAATGGATTTCTCCACTCCCTTAGTCAGGAACATGTGTTGATTTAATAGCCTTGGAGAAGTTTACTCACAAAATCCTATTCCAAGAATCTAAATCCTAAGCTAGTTTGTGCACCCTAGAAAAATAACATCGTTACTAATCAATTTTAAATTATAGCGTTACTTTTAGTGGCCTTGCTTACTCAAAAAGGTGCGGTCGTGAAACTAGTGATGTATGAGTTAGCAAGTAAAATAAAAGAATATGAACACAATGCAAATTCCTAACTTCAATTCCAAATAAATGATATGCTTTTCAAAATGAAATTCTCAATTTAGTTTTGCAATTCTAAACAAAATGCAATATTTCTTTACATGTACTAAAATAAATGACAAACTCTACAGATCGAAATGCCAACAATGTAAAATGGCTAATATTTTTGTATTTTCAATATAAGAGAATGAAAATGCAAGGACTGAACAACAACTTGATATAAAAACTCTACTATGTGTAGACAAGGAAAAACCATGTAGGATATCAAGGAGCAATTAAAACCAACCCAAGATGCAAGGACAATCAAATGAAAAGGATGATGAGAAAGACACCGCCCAAAAATTCAACCATGGAAAGGTTTCTTGTCATTCCACAGACACTTAACAGTCATAAAAAGACCCTAGAAGACTCAACAATCGTCAAAACCTACCCAAAAACCATCAAAACTAACAACCAAGAAACAAAGTGTGTTGTACGCGACTATTCAAGGTAAAATCATGTATATACACTTCTTGTAGAAGGACACCACGTGTATGAACACGACTGTCAGGCAAACATCTGCATATATGTGTCAAAACACATCTAGGATAAGGAGAAGGAAAAGAAACTTCGACTCAGAGTGAATAGAGTCTGTCAATCAATCATATGACAATAAAATCAATATAAACGAGAGCAATATAAGGATAAAAACACTCCAAACCCCGAAAAAGAAGATTCTATCCCTAGTATGGTCACCAATTCTATTATCAGGAAAATCTCTCTATGGATAGGGGTAAACCACAATAGATGGAAATGAATGCATAAATTAACTCCAATATCAAGTATGCTATATAAAAACATATTCTAGCAATACAAGATAAAATTCCTACCTCGTCCAGATGTTCGATGAAGTCCACCATTGATCACTTGACTCAAAGCAATACACCTACAACTAGTCCTCAACAACCAAAAAATGAAAGAATATGGCGATAATATATAATGTTAGCACATTCAATAGAACAATCCATCAACATTCATAAAAAATACACCCATGGAATAAAAATTCAAATATTCGCAAGATATTAATTGGACGAGAAAATAATATTTCTATTAAAATGTAATCAACATAAGTGAATGAATTACAAACTTGTGTGTTATCATGGTTCGGAACCGAGAAACTAATTTCCTTCCAACTAGACCTCCACCACTTCAATCCTCCAGCAAATGAAAGCTCATATAAGAGAGTCAATGAGGTTCTCAATCATGTAGGGAAGATATTGGGGGATGAACAATGTGCTCAGACTTAAAAGTACAAAGGGACGCAGACTCAATATGAAGTGAATAATTTCTCCAGAGTAACTTTTCTCTCAAAGTTGAATTGTTCTCCTCTTTTCCATAACTCGGATTTGGCCTATTTGTAGTCTTCAAGTGGAACTGAAGGGTTGATTCATAACATTTCCAGTATGTGGAAGGTCAAGGATCATGGATCTCATGACATGACATGGAAACCTGACACCATTTTTTAATTTTGGGCACAAATCCTGATGTACGAGGGATGTAGTGGTGCAATCTGTGTATACACATGTTGTACTATAGGTAGGTCATGTATATGTGGAAAAATAATGTTTTTATCTCTGGTATTTGCAAAAAGGGACTTCAAGTATGCATAGAGAAATGGAAAAAGGTCGTTTGTGCAAGTTTTCATAGGGTGAGGAAAATATTGCTACAACAACATTCCAAAAGAAAACATGAGTAAGATAGATAAAAATGATGAAAAATGTATCTTTATTGGCTATAAAGATGGTCTGAAAGGGTATAAGATTTGGAACCAAGAAACTAAGAAGATAGTGTATAGCTGAGATGTGGTATTTAAAGAAATCAAATATGTTGTCAAACAAGAAGTCCTACCAAGGAAGGAAGAACCAGAGAAAATACAGTTTGAGTTAAAGGATGATGAATCATACTCGAGAGAGGAACATGAATTAGAAGAAAAATATCCTCATACTCTAGTATTGAGGAGATCGGTTCAAAAAAGAAGGAAACTAGAAAGGTATTCTCCACCTAATTTCTGTTCAAATTTTTCTTTGTCTATTATTGATGATGATCCTAGAACTGTTATGGGGGAAGTGGATTCAAAGGATGGAAAACTATGGGAAAAGGTCATAGTTGAAGAAATCACATCCTTGGAAAAGAATGAGGCTTGGGATCTAGTGGAGTTGATCACTGGAAGAAATCCCATTGGAAGCAAATGGGTGTTTAAGAAGAACTTGAATGCAAAAGGAAAAGTGGAGAAATACAAAGATCATTTAGTAACAAAAGGTTATTCTTGGGTAGAATGAATTGACTTTGTTGACATTTTTTCTCCTGTTTCCAAGTTGAATTCAATTAGATTTTTTATCTATTGTTGTTGCATTTGATTTTTAAGTAGAAAATATGGATGTGAAGACAACATTCCTACATGGGGATCTGGAAGAAGAAATCTACATGAAGCAACCAGAAGGATTTGATGTGAAGGGAAAGAAAGAGTTGGTATGCAGGATGAAAAACTCTATGCATGGGTTAAATAAATCACTAAGGATATGGTATCAAAATTTTGATACTTATATGTTGGGGATTGGATTCACAAGGATAAAAGCAGATCATTGTATGTATTTCAAATTAATCGGTGATCATCTTATTTATTTGGTATTGTATGTGGATGATATGTTGTTGATAGGAAACAACAAGGAGTTTATCTAGGATGTGAAAAATCAATTGTCCTGTAAATATGACATGAAGAATCTTGGTGCCACAAATTTCATTTTGGGCATGGAAATTAAAAGTGGTTAGGAAAAAAATAAAAAATGGTTAAATTAGAGGAAATATGTCAAGACAATATTGTAGAGGTTTATTATGTAGGAATGTAAATGAGTCAAGGTTCCTATTCCTGTAGGTGTAAATTTATATGTGGATCAATGTCTCAAGACACTTGAAGAGGAAGAGGACATGTCATGTGTTCCATATGCGAGTGTGATTGGAAGTTTGATCTATGTAATGGTTTGTACTAGATCAGACATTGCACATGCAATGGCAGTTTTGAGCAGGTATCAGGGATGATTTTAAGGATGGAAATTTATTTTAAAATGTAGAAACCTTGGCAAATCTTACTAATCCTTCATATGCCAACTATAAATGATTGGCAATATTTTTGTAAAAATATTCAAATTTCTAAGGATTTTATATAGTTTTTATAAAATTTTGGCGATTTTTAAGGTAAAATAATTTTATCCTATAGAATTTGGGTGAATCATTTTTAAAATAGCGAATCTCGTTTTTGGAAAAACCATGGAAAATTAGCCCATGAGCAAAATTTAGCCCCTAAAATCATCCTTGGTAGGTATATGTCAAAATGAGGGAAAGAGCATTGGACAACAGTAAACAGGGTTTTAATATATTTATGTGGCACTAAAATTCATGGATTGTGCTAGCAAGGAAAACAAGAATTGGAAAAAGTGTTGGATGTACATGGATTTCTGGATGTAGATTGGGTTGGAGATGTAGACCATAGAATATCTACAAGTGGGCATGTGTTTAACTTGTTTGGAGGATAAATCAATTGTATTAAGAAAAGACAGTTTGTAGTGGCACTCTCAAATACAAAAGTTGAATACCCAACAACCACTCATGCAAGAAAGGAAGTAGTATGGTTACATATATTGTGTTCAGGTATTGGGTTTGGTAAATTAAGTTGTAAGGATAGATTGTGACAGTCATAGTGCAATATTCCTGGCGAAGAACCTGGCTTATCATTCAAACACAAAGCATGTTGATGTTCAATATCATTTTTTGAGAGACATGGTTGAAGACAAGAAGGTCTTGTTGACAAAGGTGGACACTTTGGAGAAGCTTGCAGATTCATTAACAAAATATATAGGCATTAAGAATTTCTCTTGGTGTAGAGGATATATGGGAATTGTTACCCTAGATTGTTTAACATGTAATCCTATAACCCTTTGTATGAAAATAAAACAACAAGTGGGAAAATGTTCGGTATGTTTTATATTATTTGCAAAATTGATCTGATGCACTATACACTGATATGGGAGAAATGACATTTTGGCGGGTGCTTAGCACCCCC
>JASDQU010100694.1:3601-15838 GCA_032191745.1 Picea mariana | reverse complement strand
TTGTCTGTTTGACACCTCGTCTTTCAAAGAGGATTCTGGGGAAAAAAAGATAGATTTTCAAAAACCGAGAGAGGTTTTTGTTAATAATAGGATGAAGAACGAAAACCTCTTCCATATTTTTCACATGTGCCACCATTTGGGAGAATCAAATCTATCTTTTAGCCTCAATTTTTTGATTTTTGGCTTTTCCTGTTGTAGTCCTGATTTTGCGGGAGATGTTTTGGTGAGCTGGAGACGAAATTGGAAAAACTGGAGGTTTTTTCCAACACATTCTCATATACAATAACCTCCTACATTTTTTTTCACAGGTGTCACCGATTGGGAGAAACCAATGTCTGAGCATACCCCTATTTTCAAGAGATTCAACCAAATTTGCAGATCGAGATCTTTGGGATTTACTTGCTATTTTCGGCCAGGAGGATTGAATTCGATCTCCTGATCCTAAGGATTGTAATGTTTATTTATATCCATGTTTTTAATAGATTATATGTTGTTGAAAATGACCGAAAAAAGGAGCATTTATTATTGTAATCAGCTCACAGAGCCATATTCCATAAAAACAATATTACAGTTACAGGATTCCTATGTCATTTTGCTGGTGAAGTTTTCCTCTATGTAATTGTGTTTTCCCTGTTTTTCATATGTATTTAATTCTCTATTTTTTAAAATAGAGTTAGGCTCAGGATTTGTTTAAATACACCATGTTCCCATTTTAAAGCAATATCAATGATTTCTACCTAAAGGTCATTCCCAGGATTCTTAACTACCCTGTTATGATCTGATTCTATCCCTTTTTCTTCTTGACCATTTACCAAACTTTAAAGGATCCAACACAGTGCCTACCTTTCCCTCTAAGATCCCCTGTAGACCCTTCTTTGATTGGATTAAATCTCTCTAACGCCATTGCCGAATGTTTTTTTTCTCCTTCTCCAACCAAAGCATTTAAAAACCAAATATCAATCTATCATAGCTAGCCTAATATCTATTCAAACAAATATATATCAAACAAAGAGATCCCTCTTTGAGTATTGGAGGGATATATGCAAGACTTGAAGTGGTTTTGATGTTGCCTCTGTGACTACCTTCACAACCTTGGGCAAATTACAAAGTGATAACACACTCATCGAGAATTTGATCAATGAAGGGTGTTAGGAAGTTGTATTTAGGACATGATTTGTTTAGGTCACGAAAATCCATGCATACACGGATGGTTCCTTTCTTTGTATTCATAGGAATGGGATTATATACCCATTCATTTAAATGAACCGGGTAGATAAATCCAACATTAAGAAGTTTTTCTACCTTTGTCTTAATAGTAGGGGCTTTCCTAGGATTGACATCTCTAAGACGTTGTTGAACAGGCTTAGCATCTCGGTAAGTTTTAATATCATTTTCGACAATTTGACTGTCGATTCCTGGAATCTCTTCATATGACCAAGCGAATACATCTCAGAATTCCTTGAAGAGTTCGGTGTAGATCATGATTTATTCTAGCGAACAATCTGCACCGATGTGTACATTTTCAATCTTGCTAGGGATACAAGAGATATCGATAGTGACGATATGGGAGATACTCGCTTTTTTTCCTTCGACATAAATGTCGTGCATATCAAGTGGAACTGTGGCGTGATCGACTATCTCGCCCAAAGTAGATCTAAATTCATCTTGTTTGATTCTAGCAAGCTCTGGGAGAAAATAAGAGCGATGATGCATATCATCTGAAGGTTTTCCAAAACCATTCATGGATTGAATGATAGCTTCATCCGAAGGAAAAGTCTCATCGAGGTAGTCATGTGAAAAAGATGATGAAGTAGCCCACATGGGCTTCAATATAGGATCCTCCTTGTCCATCTGCGAGGTAATGGGATCCAGATCAATGGAAGAGTCAAGAACAACTTGATACACAATCTTTGATGCTGATAGTGGCATGGCCGTTCCATAATGTGACTGACTTTCACAAGACGTCATCGAGGAAGGTAGGGTCCAAGGATTGTTGAAATAGAAAGTGTGGAAAGGAACATACCTCTCTAATGAAAGCCTACTAGACATGGCATAAATATAGTGAACTGATTCCATGAAGTCGAAGGTACCCATAAGGGATGAATACATTCCGACACCGATATTCTCAGTTTTTGGCTGAGAATTTTTTATCATGGGGATCAACGATCTAACAGATGTACTGGGACTAGCATATGAAAAAGACAACTAGTCGATTGACACAATCTTCCCATCATGAAGAAAACAACGAGTATGGAAGACGAACAATAAGATTGGACTCATAGAATAAGTCCAATTGTGTCCTGGAAATGAATTATAATCGAGGGGTGCACCAGTCACCTCGACATCCACCTCTATTGTCTTCCCACCTAACTAGATAAAAGGACAGGAAGAATACTGTGAGGGAGGAAGGAACGACTGCCAAAAGTAGTCAACATGGTTAGAGACTGAGAAAGGGTCAGAGAGCTGAGGGATTTCCAATAGAACAAGGAAATAACACATGTTGCAGCACATTCATCGACAACAATATGCTTGATGGTATACTTCCAGTAACCCACATGGATTTGGAATTCCACATGGTAAGGCAACCGAGGCTTCACATATGTGACGTCAAACTTGATAACTTTCAAGCCACAATGATCTAGAGCTCCTAATGCAGATAGCAAGGCATTCCTATGTGATGGACATGTCTGGAGTACCTCTAGAGCCGACATTGCACAAGGGGTTTGAACCAGGTCCTCAACAATAGAGTAATTATGGGAGGCTCTAGTATTAGGATTGTGGGTAGAGCACTTAAGTATTCCTTTCGGAATACGAGGAGGGGCCTATTGTTTTTTTATATATAAGGGTGTCTCGGGAGGAGGGGGAGACTTTAGATCAAGTACAATCTATGGAGAACTATAATTGTGAGATCGAGTGGCTACCTTAACCTAATATTTAACCATATTGATGCATAAACAGTCACCCTATTGAGTCAATAGGTTTTGAATCCCACTCGCCACATTTCTAGCATTCTAGGAGCTCGAGGCCATGTGTTGGTTATGTGGAAAATGATTAGTTAGAACGACAGGCGACAAAGATAAAATCCTCTCAACTTCTGCACGTTTGGGGTATAAATGGGTAAGTTGATCATTTGTACAAATATTACAGGGAAACTTCACCTTCCTCCTTTCTTTCTTTCCCTCAACATCATTAGTATTCATCTTCTCATTATTACCATTATCCTTGGATTTATTATTATTCTTCCCACCCCTATGCTTATTATTATGTCCTTTCTTCTTATCCCTTCTTGGTTGTTGGTTACCATTCGGGCTAGTCAATGATTGAACAGAGTGTACATCCAATGATTGAGTGGGATTAGAGGAGACAGATGAAGTTGGCCCTCCTGCAGACTGGTTTAGGGACAAATCTTTCAAATGGATTGTCACTGATTCTATGGATTTCACATTGATGAAGCCGACAATTCCATCAGCATGAGGTTCAAACCTTTGTCTAGGGTCATAGTTTGACCTAGGTGTGTCAAGAAGAATCTAGTATAACATCCTAGATTGAGAATATATAATATCTAACTATTGGGATTTTAAAATCGCTTTGTCCTCAGAAGTAAACCCAGATGTAGAAACATCCTTCTAAATATAAGGCATGAGATATTTAAGAAACCACTCTAGCAAGAATTATGGGGGTATGTAGGCCTTGATCAACCTCTTCCATCTATTCCACTCCTAGTTGTGATCCGAGATATGAGTGGCCCTATCCTGACGAAATATTGACATAATTTCAATGCCAACATCGTAACGAACCAACAATCGGAAGTGATTGAGGAAGACTAAAAAAAACTGATATGCCACCCTACGTAGCTCGATATACCATTTTATGAAAACCCCCATGAGTGTGTGTTGAAACAATATTAATCAAATAGAATCGTCATTAATGGAATTCAAAGAGCACCACAGGTGAAAGGTGGTAACGTGATCACTAGTATCCTCACTAGTCCTTCCCTCAAATTTTGGGATATCCAAAGGAAGATTAGTGGGGACGATGGGCCATGACGAATCATGACACATGGGTTCATTCATTAACTTAGAAAAGTCTGGTATATTAAGCGTGGCCAGAAAAGGGAGACGAGGTTATGGCATCTAGACCCAAGCTCCCTAGAAATATTATGGTTGGGGAAACACAGCCCATCCAAGGTTTTGTTAAGCACCATGGCCCTATCCGGGATTATAATACCCTCCTCTAGACTAATTCATAAGGGGTTGGTTAGGCACCATTCCAATAGGAATGTTCTGATGAGAATTATAAAAACTTTCCCCAGTCAGAGTGGCTCTAGGTTGGGGGTTTCCCAGGGTGTGAAACTGACCTCCTCTAGGTGTGAATCCCGAGGATAAAGGTTGATTCATCATGCCAAAATCTTTGTTCAGAATCGGCACTGAGGAGGGGGTTGTAAAGGATGGAACGTGAGCATTAACTTGTCTACCAGTTTGGTTATCCCATCGAGAAGAAACAAGATTAGACCCAGAATTAAGAGGAGGGAATACTCCAATGTTAGGATTCATTTTAGGGACACGAGTACCACCAAATGAGAATGGAGTGTGTGGAGGATTTGTTCCCCCAAGTCCAACACTAGTATTGATACCAACCGTTAGGATGGAGCTTGAAAATTGTAATGTGAAATTCAACATGCCATAATAAAAAGGACTAGAGGCCATAGAGATGGAATGAACATTATAGCCTGATGAGTGACAGAGAGACCCAAAAGGGTTCATGGCTATAGGTTGAGTATTCATTATAGGATGGGAATAGGTGATGATAGGGGCCTCCAACACGACAACCATTGTGGCTGAAGGTGTAGAAGGGGTATCATTAACTATAGTAGGTATGGGAGTGGAAGGACTCCCAGTATCTTGTTGACTTGCTTCAGTACTCATCCCTGTATGATCAAAAGTCTAATAACTGGAGGTATGTGTAGCATGCCTTATAACTTTGCACATTTTAGAATGCATAGAGCCAAAATGTGGTGGTAAATGTAACAAGCAGCGAGACATGTGAGGAAGTTGGTTTGGATCCACGATGACTCAAGAGTCAAGATATAAAAACAAATCCTAAGGACAACTTAATTATTGAAGAGCACACCAAAAAATAATCAAATGACCAATATGCACACAAAGTGGATAAAGTGGTTGAAAGGGGTCTCCCTCTCTAAAGTAGGTATGCCTCACCCAAGAGGGGCCTGAGACTCCTCTGCTAAATGTCATAGGTATTAGAATCAATTATAAGGGCCCTCGTGGGCTTAACAATGAGTTAATTTGATCCCCCTAGAGAGGCAATCCTCCATAAAGGTTGTGTGTTGTCTGACCCTTATCTGAATTAGGGTACCTACAGACTAACCCCTGAAAGTAACATATGTGGTACCTAAGTCAAGAAACTAAGAAACCATGGTATAACCGATGCAAAGGTGAACAATCGTAAGTCAGGTCCTTCGTATGCATAGGGTAACAAATCCTGAAACCTTGAAAACACCACCTCTCACAGAGGTAAAGGTACTAGAAAGATATCCATATAGGAATAGATCCCCAAAAATATATCTGACGCTAAGAAGGTATCGGGGGGATATCCCTTCAACCAACCTCACATGACCTTGTGCTTAACTCCAGTGTAGGCAAAGCCTCTTATATTATGGATTAGACAATGGATTTTTCCACACCCTTAGTTAGGAACATGTGTTGATTTAATAGCCTTGGAGAAGTTTACTCACAAAATCCCATTTCAAGAATCTAAATCCTAAGCTAGTTTGTGCACCCTAGAAAAATAAAATCGTTACTAATCAATTTTAAATTATAGCATTACTTTTAGTGGCCTTGCTTACTCAAAAAGGTGCGGTCGTGAAACTAGTGATGTTATGAGTTAGCAAGTAAAATAAAAGAATATGAACACAATGCAAATTCCTAACTTCAATTCCAAATAAATGATATGCTTTTCAAAATGAAATTCTCAATTCAGTTTTGCAATTCTAAACAAAATGCAATATTTCTTTACATGCACTAAAATAAATGACAAACTCTACAGATCGAAATGCCAACAATGTAAAATGGCTAATATTTTTGTATTTTCAATATAAGAGAATGAAAATGCAAGGACTGAACAACAACTTGATATAAAAACTCTACTATGTGTAGACAAGAAAAAACCAAGTAGGATATCAAGGAGAAATAAAACCCAACCCAAGATGCAAGGACAATCAAATGAAAAGGATTATGAGAAAGACACCGCCCAAAAATCCAACCAAAGAAAGGTTTCTTGTCATTCCACAGACACTTAACAGTCATAAAAAGACCCTGGAAGACTCAACAATCATCAAAACCTACCCAACAACCATCAAAACCAACAACCAAGAAACAAAGGGTGTTGTATGCGACTATTTAAGGGAAAATCATGTATATACACTTCTTGTAGAAGGACACCATGCGTATGAACACGACTATCAAGCAAAAACCTGCATATATGTGTCAAAACACATCCAGGATAAGAAGAAGGCTAAGAAACTCAGAATCAGAGTGAATGGAGTCTGTCAATCAATCATATGACAATAAAATCAATATAAATGAGAGAAATATAAGGATAAAAACATTCCAAACCCTGAAAAAGAATATTCTATCCCTAGTATGGTCACCAATTCTATTACGAGGAAAATCTCTCTATGGATAGGGGTAAACCACAATAGATGGAAATGACAACATAAATTAACTCTAATATCAAGTATGCTATATAAACACATATTCTAGCAATACAAGATAAAATTCCTACCTCATCTAGACATTCGATGAAGTCCACCATTGATCACTTGACTCAAAGCAATACACCTACAACTAGTCCTCAACAACCAAAAAATGAAAGAATATGGTGATAATATATAATGTTAGCACATTCAATAGCATAATCCATCAACATTCATAAAAAATACACCCATGGAATAAAAATTCAAATATTCGCAAAATATTAACTGGATGAGAAAATAATATTTCTATTAAAATGTAATCAACATAAGTGAATGAATTACAAACTTCTATGTCACCACGGTTCGGAACGGAGAAACTATTTTCCTTTTAAATGGGCCTCCACCACTTCAATCCTCCACCAAATGAAAGCTCATATAAGAGAGACAATGAGATTCTCAATCATGTAGGGAAGATATTGGGGGCTGAACAATGTGCTCAGACTTAAAAGTACAAAGGGATGCAGACTCAATGTGAAGTGAGCAATTTCTCCAAAGTAACTTTTCTCTCAAAGTTGAATTGTTCTCCTCTTTTCCATAACTTGGATTTGGCCTACTTGTAGCCTTCAAGTGGAACTAAAGGGTCGATTCATAACATTTCCAGTATGTGGAAGGTCAACAATCATGGATCTCATCACATGACATGGAAACCCAACACCATTTTTTAATTTTGGGCACAAATATCGATGTACGGGGGATGTAGTGGTGCAATCTGCGTATACACATGTTGTACTATAGGTAGGTCATATATATGTGGAAAAATAATGTTTTTATCTCTAGGATTTTCAAAAAGGGACTTCAAGTCTTCATAGGGAAATGGAAAAAGGCCCTTTGTGCAAGTTTTCATAGGGTGAGGAAAATATTGCTATAACAACATTCCAAAAGAAAACATGAGTAAGATAGATAAAAATGATGAAAAGTGTATCTTTATTGGGTATAAAGATGGTCTGAAAGGGTATAATATTTGGAACAAAGAAACTAACAAGATGATGTATAGATGAGATGTGGTATTTAAAGAAATCAAATATGTTATCAAACAAGAAGTCCTACCAAGGAAGGAAGAACCAGAGAAAATATAGTTTGAGTTAAAGGATGATGAATCATACTTGAGAGAGGAACATGAATTAGAAGAAAAATATCCTCATACTCTAGTATTGAGGAGACCGGCTCAAAAAAGAAGGAAACTAGAAAGGTATTCTCCACCTAATTTCTGTTCAAATTTTTCTTTATCTATTATTGATGATGATCCTAGAACTGTTATGGGGGAAGTGGATTCAAAGGATGGAGAACTCTGGAAAAAGTTCATAGTTGAAGAAATCACATCCTTGGAAAAGAATGAGCCTTGGCATCTAGTGGAGTTGACCACTGGAAGAAATCCCATTGGAAGTAAATGGGTGTTTAAGAAGAAGTTGAATGAAAAAGGAAAAGTGGAGAAATACAAAGATCATTTAGTAACAAAAGGTTATTCTTGGGTAGAATGAATTGACTTTGTTGACATTTTTTCTCCTGTTTCCAAGTTGAATTCAATTAGATTTTTTTATCTATTGTTGTTGCATTTGATTTTTAAGTAGAAAATATGGATGTGAAGACAACATTCCTACATGGGGATCTAGAAGAAGAAATCTACATGAAGAAACCAGAAGGATTTGATGTGAAGGGAAAGAAAGAGTTGGTATGCAGGATAAAAAAGTCTATGCATGGGTTAAAGAAATCACTAAGGATCTGGTATCAAAATGTTGATACTTATATGTTGGGGATTGGATTCACAAGGATAAAAGTAGATCATTGTATGTATTTCAAATTAATCGGTGATCGTCTTATTTATTTGGTATTGTATGTGGATGATATGTTGTTGATAGGAAACAACAAGGAGGTTATCTAGGATGTGAAAAATCAATTATCCTCTAAATATGACATGAAGAATCTTGGTGCCACAAATTTCATTTTGGGCATGGAAATTAAAAGTGGTTAGGAAAAAACTAAAATATGGTTAAATTACAGGAAATATGTCAAGGCAATATTGAAGAGGTTTATTATGTAGGAATGTAAATAAGTCAAGGTTCCTATTCTTGTAGGTGTAAATTTATATGTGGATCAATGTCTCAAGACACTTGAAGAGGAAGAGGACATGTCATGTGTTCCATATGCGAGTGTGATTGGAAATTTGATCTACGTAATGGTTTGTAATAGATCGGACATTGCACATGCAATGGCAGTTTTGAGTAGGTATATGTCAAAATGAGGGAAAGAGCATTGGACAACAGTAAATAGGGTTTTTAAATATTTGTGTGGCACTAAAATTCATGGATTGTGCTAGAAAGGAAGACAAGAATTGGAAAAAGTGTTGGACATACATGTATTTGTGGATGTAGATTGGGTTGGAGATGTAGACCGTAAAATATCTACAAGTGGGCATGTGTTTAACTTGTTTGGAGGAGAAATCAATTGTATTAGGAAAAGACAGTTTATAGTGGCACTCTCAAATACAAAAGTTGAATACCCGACAACCACTCATGCAAGAAAGGAAGTAGTATGGTTACATATATTGTGTTCAAGTATTGGGTTTGGGACAATAAGTTGTAAGGATAGATTGTGACATTCATAGTGCAGTATTGCTGGCGAAGAGCCTGGCTTATCATTCAAACAGAAAGTAGGTTGATGTTCAATATCATTTTGTGAGAGACATGGTTGAAGATGAGAAGGTCTTGCTGAAGAAGGTGGACACTTTGGAGAATATTGCAGATTCATTAACACAATATATAGGCATTAAGAAGTTCTCTTGGTGTAGAGGATATATGGGAATTGTTACCCTAGATTGTTTAACATGTAATCGTACAACCCTTTGTATGAAAATAAAACAACAAGTGGGAAAATGTTGGGTATGTTTTATATTATTTGAAAAATTGATCTGATGCACTATACACTAATATGGGAGAAACGACATTTTGGTGGGTTCTTAGCACCTCCCGGTCGAGAGGGTTGCAAGGGTTCGGGGAGGGGAGCCCCCAAGAATTTGTCTTTTTGTCTGTTTTTTGGGAGGTTTTTTAGCACATGATTTTTTCCAATGGTTTTCTAATTCTGGTTAAGGAATTAGGGTTGTTGAGTAATGTGGGTCAATGGAATACAGATTTGGATGCTATGGGATCCTATATGTATATTGTGTTGTAAACAATGAACAATTTGATGAATATAATATTAGAGGTTCGACTATAAACAGGCTGTTGGTTTTTCTAGTTTGGTTATCGAGTGTAAAAATATTTGTGTAATGTGTGTGTGTGTGTCATTGTATCTTTTCCGTTTTTATTGAAAATTTGTTTGCAGAAATAATTGTACAAGTTTAATATATACATTTCATTATTCTTTCAATTAGGGTATACATTTTATCCTTGCTTACATTTCATTGTTTTATGTTTTATTTCCATTATCCTTCCATTTCTATTTCTTTTTCTTTTTCTATCTAGCATTGATTATTTGTATTGATGGACTAACTCTAACATTCTAATTGTGGTGTAACTTTTGTTGATGTTTTGGTAGCACCGGGAGGTATTCCCTCTTGGATTTTTTTTTTTTATAGAATAAGAATACTCTGAAAAGTCAAAGGAATACCATTGAACAGTTGAAGAACACCTCAGAAAATAAGTCATCTCACTTGAAAACAATAAAGTGGAAATATACTTTCTAGGAAGAGAATTCGACCCATGGGAAAATAATAAAGTGGAAATATAATTTCCAGGAAGATAATTCATCCTACATAAATATTAAAGTAAATTTGAAGACCCGGAATAAGAATTCATCCCCAGATAGGTGTTGACATTACATAAATACAAGCCTCAATCATTTCATTTGTACACTCAGACAATTCTCCTTCTACAGTTGTGGAAATTTCAAGATTTCTTGTTTTTATTTATCTTGGAGAGTGCACCACACTTGGGGAATTATATTCCTTGTGGATATTAGTGATCTATCTAAGAGTTGATCTAAGGTTGTGTGTTGTTTCCCAGTTTCTTCATGCTAGTTGCACTTGCAGTTGCAGTTTCATTTGTAGCTACAATTCTAGTTGTAGTTATTGTTGCAGTTACTAGTTGTGTCAGTTTTGTAGTGCACTATCTTTCTCTAGTGATGCACCTATCTTGTAGTAGTTTTGTGGTGATCCTTGGTTGTCTACCCTCGCCAGGATTTAAAAAGAAGAATATATAAGTACTCATTACCAGGGTTTCTTCATTGTAAAACTCTCATATAAAAAACCTACTCTTATTACATTTTAAAAATTTAGAAATAAAATATCGGCACTGTAGAAGATGTAAATTGAAGATGTCCTTCGCCAACTTGCTCTCCTTCTTTACTCTCTCTTTATAATAACAAAGGCTTCACAAGTACCTCCCAACCAACGCTAGGGGTAATCTTCTTCCCCCATATCTGCCTTAGTCTCAAAGGGGCCACACAAAATAAGCCAGCAACAATAGCTCCAAGGTTTTCCTCGCAAGTTAGAGCTTCAATTATTTTTACAAGATTGGTATCCCAACTCTTAGAAGTAGAACAAAGTCAAAACAATTTTGGTAGCATAACCTTACCAAGAATAAGTGAGATCCATTTTTCTTATTCACCATTTGTTTTCTAGAAATTTCCTCAATGACACATGTCCTCATGCACAAATAATTAAATTTTTAGATTAAATTAATTACGATTAGTAATACACACACTTATCACACTCTCCCCAAGTTGCATAAGTAATTACCATTTTTATTTTATTTAAAAAGTCAATTTCCTTCACATTCCCCAATGTGTTCCTATCTTGACTCTTAGTTTTCCCTTTGTTCGCCAAATTCTCATTTAATGAGTGTTTCCTAACTTGATATTAGTTAGAGTTGGATTAGGAGTCTTCTACTAGTTAGACTAGTGATAGCTTGACTCTAGATACTATTCCATGTGTACACCTATTCTCTCATATTTTATTTCTTTCTATTTAAAAAAACCCTTTTATTATTTTCATGCACACATGTGCATTTTATCCAATCCTAAGTTTTTTCTCAGTTTTTCCTAGAAATTGGTTTATCTCAATTGTTTTAGTTTATTTAATATTTTTATTTAGTCCCCTAATTAAACTTAGACTTAGTATTAGTCTTAGAAATAGGCTTAGACTCTTGTTAGACTTTTCAATTAATAATTTACTATTTAATTAATTTATTTATTCTAACAAGGTCTAAATTTTCCAATGTTTTCTAGGCCACCTAGAATTATTAAATCAAGTTTTAATTATGGGATGTCTTACCTTTGAAAGAGGTAAGACATGTTCCAGATTTAAGGAAAAAATTAATTTCAATAGGGTAGTTGGAAAGTAAAGGTTGTATATCCATATTTACAGATAAGACGTGGAAGGTCATCAAAGGATCATTGGTGATAGCAAAAGGAGAGAAGGTAGGTACATTGTATTTATGTACTGGTAATACTGACTCTTCTATATCTTTAGC
>JASDQU010100693.1:190491-218085 GCA_032191745.1 Picea mariana | reverse complement strand
TTGAACAAGGCTCTGTGTGGATTGAAGAAAGCTCCTAGAGCTTGATATGGAAGGATTGACAGTTTTCTGACGATCTTGGGCTTTACCAAGAGTAAAGCTAATCCTAACCTTTACTTCAAGGTTATGAATGATGCGCCTCTTATATTACTGATGTGTGTGGATGACTTATTCTTAACTGGAGAAGAAAATATCATCACTGATTGTAAGAAAAATATCGTTGGCCTAATGCACTATTTATTAGGTCTTGAGGTCTGGCAGAGCCCAAAGAGGATATTCCTCAACCAAGGGAAGTATGCAGTTGAAATAATGAAGAGATTTGATATGTTGGAGTGCAAGTCCATGAATACACCCATGGAAACAAAGTTGAAGCTCCTAGTTGTCACTTCGTCAGAATTGATTGATGCTACACTATATAGACAGATCATTGGATCATTGATGTATCTGACGAACACGAGGCTAGATATATTTTTTTCTGTGAACATCTTGAGTCAGCTTTTGGTAGAGCCCAGACGTGTTCACCTGACTATTGCAAAACATGTGATGAGGTACCTTAAGGGTACATTAGATTGTGGTCTCAATTATGATGGAGATCATGACTTCAAACTAAGTGGTTATACTAATTCACATTGGGTTGGAAGTGTCTCTAATAGAAAGAGCACTTTAGGATGTTGTTTCAGTATGGGGTCAACCATGATATCATGGAAGAGTAGGAAGAAAACAAGCATTTCTCTCAACAGAGTAGAAGCATAATATATTACTGCATGTTCTGCCAATTGTGAAGCCATATGGCTTTGGAAGTTGTTGACAGGTCTATTCGATCTAGAGATGGAAGAAATCATGATCCTGTGTGATAACCAGAGCTGCATAAAGATGACAAAGAACCATGTCTTCCATGAAAAGTCAAAACACATAGAGATCTGATATCATTACATCCGTGATATGGTGCAGAGAGGAGCCATAAATATCCAATATGTTAGCACAAATGAACAGGTTGTCGATGTGTTGACCAAGCCTCTATCTCATGTAAAGTTTGAGCACTTTCAAGATAAGATTGGTGTAGTCCATAAGGACCTCCCTTGAAAGGGGGAGTAGTGTTGTGTTACCATCCTAGTGCTGTGATGCCAACCTCGTGCCGATGATGTGCAATCCTCGTGTTGTGATAATGTGCTAGCCCCATGTTGTGATCATGTGTCAACCTCATGCTGTGATGATGTTGCCAACCTCATGTTGTGATGGTGTGCCAGCCTCATGTTGTGATGATGTTTCCAACCTCATGTTGTGATGATGATGTTTCCAGCCTCATGTTGTGATGATGTGTTTCTAACCTCGTGATTTGATGATGTGTTTCCAAGCTCGAGATGTGATGATGTGTTTCCAACCTCATGCTTTGACGATGTGTTTCCAACCTGGTGTCATGATGCCAACTTCGTGTTGATGATGTTGTGCTGCCAGTCTCGTACTGTGATGCCAGCTTCGTGTTGATGATATTGTGTATCCAACTTCGTGTTGTGATGCCAGCTTCATGTTGAAGACTCTCAACCTAGTGTTGATGTTGATGATGCTCCAGCCTTTGTGTTGTGTTGTTGATGATATTTATGATGAGAAAAAATTCTGATGATTTATAGATACGCCAGTCAGTGTTCCACTGTTCATGATGTTTCCCTCTCTCATGCCTTATGTTGTTGTAGAATACCCTTCTTGTTAAGGGGGAGTGTTGAAAAATTGTAACTGCAAAGAGTATTCTATTTATTATTGATGTATTATTCATTAGATCAATCCCCTTTTGTGGATTGACCATGTCGGGCATTGTAAATGACCAACTCCCATTTTGCGGATTGGTCAAACCCTAATTGTAATATGCAAAATGAGAAGTCAACCCCCAGAATAAATTAAAGTGGTTCTAACCACTCAGAAGGAGAAGTCAGCCCTGCCAGTGAAAAGACACTTCCTTTCAACACCTGCCAGATTGTATAAATAAAGGAGGCCAGCGCCTCATTTGTTCACTCACTTATTCGATCATCCAGAATGAAAGTTTGGAGCTGCAATTGGAGAAGAATGAAGAGAGAGAGAGGTGCATTATTTGGTGTTGACACTCAGAACTAAAATGGGTTGCAGCAAATCAATCCTGAGGAAACCTCGAACCTCTTTGGATTGGAAGCTTCCCTCCCCCAACCCGAGAGGGATCTCTCGAACAATGTCACAAAATAATCTTCAGTAAGAATGAAAAAGGTGGGCAGATTTATGGGTAAATGATGGTCTTGGATTTTTAAAGTTTGGGGGTTAAACCAGGGAAATGGTCCATTGGGCATGGAGTCAAATGAAAACCGAAGAAAGGAGATAATAGCAGTGATCAAATAACTTGCGGAAAGTGAGGCAAAGTAAGTCTATCTTTCAGTGCTTTGATAGTCATGATGTAGTAGCAGAAAAAAGGAAAGGAAAGGCTGATGTAGCAGAGAATATATGCAGAATTTTGGAAGTGTAGACTGGTCTTACACCCGCTGATAGCTAGTGCAGAGGAAATACAACAAACAATTACAGAAAACCAACATTCATTCGCTATAGTAGTGGTCGTACTAAAGTATAACGAAGCACATCAGTTAGAAGAAAAAAAAATTGTAATACAGTCGTGACGGAATAAGGAAGAAATAAACAATATGATAATGACAATATCAACTGCAAGTAAGGAACATATAAATGAAGTCCAAATAGATTTAACACAGCTGAAAAGAAGAAGAACATACTGAAAGAAATCGACCGTGATGAATCTCACAGTCACAAGTAAAAAATCATCTTTATTTCTCCAATCTTGGCTTACAAAATAACTCGGCTTGCAAGAAGATCTCCTCTTTGAAAGAGGTTTTCCCCAGCTCGCCCCTTTTATTAAAATATAACACAGTTATGGGAAAGAGCCTTTGATTTTCATCCCTATTTTATTCCTAAAACCGTAAATTCTCTTTTATTCGACCAAATCGAGACAGCACTTAATCTCTCTTTGAAGTCTTTCCTACTTGTACTGTTTCTCCATGACTGTCCCTGTACCAACACAGCCTAATATCGAACCCAGACTATCGGACCAAACACACATTGCTTTAAACCTTTTCGACACAATTCTTAAAACTGCTACTAACTGGGTCGACCTTGAACGTTCATGGGCAGCCATTGAACAAGATATAACTATCCAGGAACAGTTGGAAGCTAGACAACGCCAACGTAGAAATCTTCCCTAGTTTACTTTACCGAAGGTAGACGTTTCTCTCTTCTCCATATTTTACCCACTTTTGGATGCCTTGACACTGTACTTCTAATCCTTAAGTACAGACTCAGGACCAACATCTTTTTGGCGCCGTTGCCGGGGACCGAAGTTATGAAATCTTTTTCCCTGGGAAAACAACAAATTGTTTTTCATTGAAAGTGTTACCCTTTGATAGTGAACAAAGAGTACACACCTTTTTAAGGCTTTCTAATCTTTCACTTGGTGACTCCAAAAGCAATAAACTGGCATCCGGTCAAAGGAATACTAGACAAAACCTGGATGGTAAGCAAATTGCGCCCGTTACCGATCTCGAAATTTTTTTGAAGGCGAGAGGCTCTTTTAAGCCAACCACTACAGTTTACAAACTTAAAACACCGTCACTGAAGACTAAGAGTCCTTCCAAACCCTCAAATTCGCTCAGTCCTCTCTTTGATGCTAAAGATTCAACGTCAAGCTGCTCTGAAATTAGGAGTGAGATTCGTCCAACAGTCCCCTTAGCACACAAAGGAAAGGGCCCTCTTGAAAGTTCGTCGGCTTTTGACATACCATCTTTTCTTCAGTTGAATTTCTCGACTTCACCAAATTCTGAAGAGTGTGTTACACACTCAGTTCCCACACCCATCGGTTCTCCCGATTTCGTCTCTTGCAAATCCGAGGAACCTAATCCTTGTGTTCCTTATCTTTCCTCATCGGATTTCCCTCTTCGCGAAGAAAATAAAGATTCCCTTTTAATTTTCCAAAACCCCCTTTACAACTTTCCACAAACAACGATGGCAGCCGCCGGAGGAGGAGGTGGAGGGTTTATAGGAGGAGGTGGAGGATTTATTGGAGGAGGAGGGGGAGGAGCCACTCTAGGAGGAGCTGGAGGCTAAGGGCCTGCCCCCCCTCCCAGAGTGTTTACGAAAGTCGCAGCCAGATACACTCCATTAGTATTGCCCATCCCCCTACATGATCTTCCAGAAAATTACATAAAAAAATTACCGAAATTCACCGGGGAAGGGGATCTGACTGCGGCCGAACATATTAATTTTTTCAACCAATTCGCAGATATCTTCGGTATCGAACATAAGGATGTATATTTGAGACTTCTTTTCCAAACATTCGAAGGCCAGGTCTGAACTTGGTTTCTGAGCCTACCCGCAACATCTATCCTATCTTATGACGCTTTGGAAGATGCTTTCCTCAGACAATGGGGTGAGAGAAAACACCATCTGTATTATTTAACCGGATTTGGGTCTTTGAAGAAAAAGAACTCAGAAACAGTCATGGAATTCATTCAGAGATTCAACAAACTGTACAATAAAATCCTAGTCGAGGTTAAACCATCTCAACCCGCGACCAAAGTGACTTTCGTCGGAGCTTTCGAGTCGGATTTTGCACTCCTTTTGCGAGAGAGAAGGGGAGCCACCTTAAACCGAATGCATGACGATGCTGTAGAAATAGAGTCTAATATGATGGCTTCGGGTAAGCTTAAATCTAGATTAGAGACTAGAAACAGAGAGACCAAGCGCTTTAGAGAACAAGCAGGTCCTTCAGGGTCCAATAGATCCTCAGAGGATAGGGTGGACGATATGGCTAGAGTGATTAAAGAACTGTCAAATAAAATATCCAAAATTGAAATTAAGCAGGCCAAAGCTGACTCTTACCCCAAAAAGGATTTCAAGAGGAACCCAAACCCCCTTAATCAACAAAGACAAATAAAAAATGAAGATCAAAAAATACAAGCTCCCTTAAAGAATGAAAATTTTATAGGAGCGAACAATTTTCAAGACTTCGGAGATTCGAATAATGATGTCACGAACTTCAGTGATGACTGTACTCAACCATATCTGACTCAAGAAGACTATGAAAAATATCTAAGCACGCAACAACCGTCGAACAGGGGTGAAGAAGGTGATCACACTGATATCTGTGAATCTCAAACAGAAACTGAGATGATGATGGCTGAGTTTCAACCAAAGTACAATCTAAGATCTAAGAGTAAGCCCACCTCAACTAATCAACCCAAGAAAATCCTTCAAAGAGGCCAAGCTTATGAACCTCCTTTGGAAGAGACCTTATTACCCAAAAACAAAACTAAAGTAGTAAACACTCAAGAGTCCGAAGAGAAAAAAGTTGAAACCCAAACACAAGAAACCGAACCAGTAAATAAAGTTACGTATTCAACCAGGACCAAGAGTGATAAAGTGGTCCAGACAAATAAGTCTGAAAGGAAGGATTCAGAATTCTTAACCAAAGAAACAGACAAGGTGAGCGGAGCTTTCAGTTTTGAGAATGAGTTAAACAAAATTAAGATACCAATCCCTTTGGTAGAATTAGCGAAAAACCCTGTTTATCGAAAGCAATTTACCAAAGCGATGGGTTTCTCTGAGCTAGAAAGCCAGTCTGATGTTTTAAACTTGGAAGATGACAAACCTAACATCACCTTTGGTCCCCATTTCGAAGGGGCCAAAGACACCATTGCTCCCTTTTATATCACTCTGAATGTGTATGATCAGTTGTTGCACAATTGCATGTTAGACTTCGGAGCCTCCCATAATGTTATGCCTAAGATTATAATGGACAAGTTGGGTCTCCAGATCACAAGACCTTATGGAAATCTGTACTCTTTTGACTCGAGAAGGGTTAAATGTATGGGGATGATAAAATATCTGGTAGTTACCCTGGCTCAGGTCCCAGTTAAGAGTATCCTGATGGATGTGGTTATCCCAGATATTCCCCCTAAGTATGGCATGTTGTTATCTAGGTCATGGGGAGCCAAGTTGGGGGGTTCTCTTCAATTGGACATGACGTCTGCCACAATTCCTGTGTTCATTGGTTAGTTCACTCGGTTGTACAGAGAAACGAGATTAGCATATACAGTGACTGACCCTCAAAACCCAAACAATTTCCCCATTTACATCGCGGACCAAGATCTGGGAAATTGCATCTTGTCTTTTGATGATGGTTTGGATGGTTGTCCGGAGGAAATCGATATAGAGCGAGAAGAGTCAAGTCACATGACAGAGGATCTATGTAACACTGGGGTTTGGAAAATGTATTTTGATGGTGCTTTATCTTCTGAAGGGGCGGGTGCAGGAGTGCTTTTAGTGGCTCCTGAAGGTAAATTTATTGTTCCTTTCTCCTACTGATTGCAGTGGGACATAGATTACACTAACAACGTATGCGAAGAAGCTAAATATAAGTAACCTGGAAGTATATGGTGATGCCGAATTAATAGTCAAACAAATAAACCGACAGTACCTGGCCAAACATTCCAGAGTAAGAACATACAGAAATTGTGCTTGGGATCTCATGGAAAACTTTTTCTCATCCGTAAATGTCCATTTTATCCCTCACGTAGATAATTTACATGTTGATTCATTGGCAAAGGCAGCTTCAACCTTCTCTCCTCCCACGACTTTCAAACTGAGGTACCACATTGAAATCAGATACAAACCCTCTATACCAGACAATATCCGACACTGGCAGGTCTTTGAAGATGACAAACAAATTAAGAAATTTCTTGCAGCAGTGGGTGAGTTCTCTGAAACTCATGCAGACCAAGAGAATCAAAATTATCCGATGTGGATCATGCAATAGGGGGAAGATCCTAAAACCTTCCGAGAAAAAATTGCGGATCATCGTATGTTGGTCCTTAAAAGCAACCAGATTCCAAAAGGATTAATTCCTTTAGAAAGAAGTTTTTATCAGAACGATGTACCTGTGAAATCCACTTTGTAGCCCCAACCAGAAGAAGTGGAGGACTGTGATATAGGAACTGAAAAAGAATCCAGGGTGGTAAAAATATCCAAGTTCCTCCCTCCCGAAGTAAAAGATAAGTACAAATACCTACTCAGACAGTACAAAGATGTTTTCGCCTGATCTTATGATGAGCTAAGAATGTATGATACTTCCATAATTGATCACAAGATACCCTTAAAACCTGGGGTCAAACCGTTTAGGAAAAAGCTTAGACAGATTAACCCTATTTTGCTTCCTGTGATTGAAAAGGAGGTAAATAAACTTTTATACGTGAAAATAATCGTACCTCTGAGATACTCGGACTGGGTAGAAAACCTTGTCCCGGTTAGGAAAAAGAGTACGGAAATCAGACTGTGTGTGGATTTTCGAAACTTAAATAAGTTGTCTCTCAAGGATAATTATCCGCTGCCCAAAATGGACCATGTGCTAGAAAAAGTAGTTGGAGAAAACCAAATGTCTATGATAGATGGTTTCTCTGGTTATAATCAAATTTCCATGAACGAACAAGACAGGGAAAAAACTACTTTCACCATGCCATGGGGTACGTTCATGTATGACAAAATGCCTTTTGGTTTGATGAATGCAGGGACTACATTCTAGCGCGCTATGGACATCGCTTTCATAGGAGAAAGGGACAAGTTCGTAGTCATTTACCTCGACGATTTGACGGTTTTCTTTAAAACCAATGAAGAACACTTGATCCATCTGAAACAGACTTTCGAAAAGTGTTGCAGGTTTGGTCTATCTTTGAACCCAAATAAATCACATTTCACTATGCGGGAAGGTAATCTTTTGGGCCATATCGTATCTAGGGATGGAATCAGGATTGATCCTAAGAGGATTGAAGCAATAGATACTATAAGTATTCCCAGAAATATAAAAGAGATTCAATCTTTCTTAGGTAGAATAAATTTTTTACGAAGGTTTATCCCCAATTTCACTAAGATTGTCAAATTGATCACAGGGATGTTGAAGAAGGATAGCAGAGTAAATTGGACAACCGAGGCCAGAGCATCGTTCGCACATATCAAAAAATTTATAAGCGAGGAACCTGTGTTAGCAAGTCCAGACTATCTGAAAGATTTTCTTATTTTCTCATTTGCCTCCGAACATACTATCGCCGTGGTGCTCCTACAGAAAAATGAAGAAGGATTCGAACAACCAATCTCATTTTTTAGCAAGATCCTTAGAGACGCAGAACTGAAGTATGACATAATAGAAAAACAGGAGTACACAATGGTAAAAGCATTAAAGGCATTTAGAACCTATGTGCTACATTCAAAGATAATCGTGTACGTGCCTACCAGTCTTGTGAAAGATATATTGGTACAGCCAGACAGTGATGGAAAAAGAGGGCGATGGCTTGCTAAAATCCAAGAATTCGATCTGGAAGTTAAACCAACCAAATTGATAAAAGGGCAAGGCTTGGCCAAACTCTTAGCGGACTCAAATTTCAGAGCCCTTGATATCAATTGCGAACAGGAAAGCGACGAAGACATAGACCTAAGTGAACGGGATGAAGAAACAAGTCCAAACCAGATCGAAGAGAAGTTCTTATCATCGGGCTGGTACAGAGACATAGTGTTTTACTTGCTGAACCTAAAATTCCCAAATGAACTATCACCATCTAAATGCAGAACTTTAAAACTCCATGTAGTTAAATATTGTATAGCCGAAAGTCAGCTATATTGGAAGGATCCACTCAGGTTCCTACTAGTCTGTTTAGTTGAATCGGAAACCCAGCGGGTTATAGACAAATTTCATAAGGGAGTCTGTGGGGGGCATCACGCATGGAGAGCTACAGCTTACAAGATCTTGAGGGCTAGGTACTATTGGCCGAAACTCTTTTTGGACGTCAATGCCAAAGTGCGTGCCTGCAACCCTTGTCAACTATTCGCAGGTAAACAGAAGCTCCCTGCACTGCCTCTAGTTCCAGTCAAAGATGAAGCCCCATTTCAACAATGGGGTCTAGACTTCATAGGGGAAATTAATCCCCATTCCAGTGCTCAACATAAGTGGATCTTAACAACTATAGATTATTTTACTAAGTGGGTGGAATCCATTCCAACCAAAAGGGCAACAGACTCGGTGGTAATCGATTTCTTGGAAGAAAATATTTTGTCAAGATTCGGTTGTCCCCGAAAGATAGTTACCGACAATTCCCAGGCCTTTAAATCTATGGCTATGATCAGCTTATGTCAGAGGTATAACATCGTTCTCGGCCATTTCATAGCATATTACCCCCAGGGGAACGGATTGGCTGAATCATCTAACAAGAGCCTAGTGAACATAATCAAGAAAGTATTGGATGAAAATAAAAGGTCTTGGCATGTGCACTTAAAATACGCATTATGGGCAAATCGCATCAGCACCAAAATGTCTATCGTCATTTCACCGTTTCAAATGGTCTATGGGACAGATGTTGTTCTACCCATAAACCTAGCGCTACCAGTGATGAAGTTATGGCAGGAACAAAATGAAGAACCCAATCATGTAACCAGGAGAATTAATCAGCTGATTGAGGTTCAACAGCATAGAGTTGAAGTTGATGAAAAGATGCAGAAGTACCAAGATGATATGAAAGTATTGTTCGACCGCAAGGCAAAGGACAGGGAATTCCTTCCAGGTGATTTAGTGCTAAGATGGGATGCAAGAAAAGAGGAAGTTGCGAAGCATAGTAAATTTGACCACCTCTGGTATGGACCATTCAGGGTCTCGGCTCCAGAAAGAAAAAATTCCTTCCTACTGTAAAATATAGACGGAGAAGTCCTCAATGCCCCTGTCAATGGGTAGTATCTAAAGCATTACATGACATAACAGTCACCAAATTCAAAAATAAATAAATAAATTGTATATATATATATATGTGTATTTTCATTTAAACATTTCTTTTGATTTTCTTTTTCGTTCATGAACTTTCGACACATTTCAAATAAGATTCGTAATTTTATTTTACAGGATTCTAGCTGTATATGAAACAAGCAGGAAAAGTAATCTGAAAGTCAGTGTCAGAAATAAATCGGCATAAACAGGTGATACCTAAAGTAGTTTCATATTGCTCAAAGAAAGTGGAATGAAAAGGTAAAGATGAAATTTCTCAAAAGACATGTTATTAAAGATTGATTAAAGAAAACCGAGGTAACGCCATGCAAACCGCAATACCATCTAAACTAATAGATAAAAGAGTTGTTTCTTGGTTTGATAATCTTTGAAAAAAATTAAACGATTTAAGTGAATTCTCCAAATCTAAAAGGGTCAGTCAAAGTAAGTTATTCCCGAAAAATCTACAAAAATCAGTTTTGATTTGTTTGACCTCTGTATTTCCAGTCAGTAAATCACTACCTGACATCCTTTCTGTTTTCGGGCTTACCTTTTAGAAAGTCACCATCTTTCCATCTCATATACGGAGAGATAAAAGTTTCTCGTTTCAACCTCGTGAGTTTCAAAACAGATTTTGGTAAGAAAGCGGGTCTTCGCATATACTTGATCCCCTGTTAAGTGAAGGAACGTTTAGAGTGGTCCTAACTTTCCTAGTTTTTTCAACGGTATTAGAGGAGTGAAGCTTGCTCAAATGGGTTGCCCTTAAAAAGTTATTTTCCTTTTTCTCCCTAAGAACGAAGATGTTGTGAAGGTCAACGGAAGGTTGGTACTGGGTAATCAATGTAAGTTGACAAACCTATAATGAAAAATATTACACATATATCATCCCTGATACAAACTGATTGCCCCCATCTTCGTGCTCTAAAAAGTAAATTATAAGACAGGTGGTGAAAGGAAATTCAGAAATGACTGCCCCCACCTAGTCCAAGAGACGATGAAAGGAAATTCAGAAATTATTTCCCTCGTCTCAGCATTTAAATGCATAAATATATTCCGAAGTGGTGAAAGGAAATTCAGTAAAAGGGGCCAGGTAACTTCACCGGGGTACTGAACAGGCTCGCTGGCAGTGAAGCAATGTCTGGGATATCTGTAAGGCTGTTATACATGAATATCACTCTACTCTGGTAACCAATGTTTTTTAAGATCTGATCCACATCCCAAATTGAGACGGGACTCCCCAATTAAAAACATATAATCTCATTCTTTTGATGCAAGCCGAGAGCCGCAAGATCTATTGGGTCTCCTAGGACTATTTCGATTATCTTGAAACATACCTGAATTTAGTAGCGGGAAAGAGAAAATTGTGAAAGGGACTACAGCTGTGTTTAAAAAGAGTATTTGATTTTGAAAAATATTTTCAAAGTAAAGAACGAAGTCTTTTTCCCCCTTCGATGTACTATTCTTGGGAACCTTTCCGCCTGATTGAGCTTTCGACTCCATTTACCCAATATTGGCACGTGGTCTACTGTTCTTCCTACCTCACAGGAAGGTGGGATCCCTAGTTGGAGCCTATGTTGGAGCCTCCCTTGTTTTTCTTAGCCTGTCACAATTTTCATTTTGATGCTTGAAATCTAAACATGGTTTTCTTTTTCCTCTGAGATATCGAGACCTCTGAAATTTTGTCACGCGAGCAGCAATGATTATTCTACTCTCGAAACAAGTCCTACCTTTCGTAAAAATGTTTCCTCTTTTTGTTCTACTTTGGGATCTCGCAGGTCGAATACTATAACTCATGTAATTCACACATCCCGAGTCATGAAACAGCGAAGTCGTTTTAAATTTCCACTCAAGACAGTAACGAGGGTAAATTTTTCCCTAACTCATGATTAAACGTCGTCGGGGTTTTGCGCCTCGACGTTCGCCAAACCCAAATTTTTATTGTCACAGCCCCAAGAGCCGAGAACGCGAGGTCCTTTTTGGATAACCCATGTCAAGGATTAAAGGCAAAAAGCTAACCGTGGTAAAATTTGTTCTTCGCATTTCGCCACTCGGCACTATCTTTTTCGAAAGTTACAGCGTCTAAACCCTGACTCACGAAGTCATGATGTAATTATAACATGATTAATTAATCACTTAATCCAATATTATCTTCCCCTTAATTAAGTCATGTTATCACGATCTCGCGGGTTCGCAGCTCGGCATGTAAATCTCCCAGAAACTTATCTTCGAAGCTCCGAGTCGCAATATGGTGAAAGTAATAATTATAAAATTAATCGAGCCTCAGATCACAATTACCCTTTTATTAAACAAAATCCCTCTTCGCAGTCTCGGGTGTTAAAGACTCAAAATGTTAAAGAAAAATCCCCGATATAACAAGTAGCAAGATATTGATTAACGTTGGCGAGATTGGATTAATTAAACTAAAACAAGACAGATCCCATGGTTCGATGCTTGCACGATTCATGAGGAAACCTTTTCACTCCATACGCCAACTAACTTTGAAACCGACAAAATTTATGACATTAATGAAGAAATAGGGTAAATCTATGAATATAAGATCGGATTTTTTATGGCAACAATTTATTTCTAAATATGATTGGACAGGATTGTTTTGAAAGGTACCGAGTTTTAAAATATATGTAAGAGTTGTGTTTCATTATAACAAATGCATTTTCATAGCATGCAGAGCTCATCACTTCTGAGTAAACTGACTTCTGTATGTATACGCAGTTCTATCACAGAAGAGCTAAAATGCAAGCTTCAGCCATGGGTCCACGGAAAGCAGCAAAGGCGAATGTTGAGGTTTCAGGACAAGGCTCAGACAATGTCTCCGATACTTCACCCCGAAGTATCAACTCAGTCCTGAACTAGTCATATGTTTCAGATATTCTGTAATCAGAATTGGTGGATTATTCCGACGACTCTGACGACAACGAAAGAGATGATTTAACCACCAAGTACAAAATAGTCGTCCAATCCGGAATGCACAGAGTAGCAGCCAGACCGCAGTTGCTTCCATATTATGATATGGTCCAATGGGCATTGGACCATGTGGACATATCGACAAGGACTATCATGGATGAGCAGAGAGTCACCATTGGGACTTTCAGGCTGGAGCATTTGCAAACCATGTATAAGCTGCCCACGACGTCCGACTGCACATGCGGTGCCGATTTCTTGGAAGAATTTAAGGAGAAGGAATGCATACAGTATGATAAGACCATGTCCAATTTGATAAAGGATTGGGTTTCAAAAACCGCGAAGTTCAGAGCTGATACCCACGACATTTATTCAATCGCTTCGTTAGAACCGCAGTATAAATATGTGGCCATGATGACATGCCGGTTATATGGGAGAGAGGACACATCGCATTTTTTCCTTGCGTGGGTGCCTCTAATGTTTCGGGTCGCAAAAGGTTGCTCCTTTAATTGGGCAAAGATGCTTTCGGATAGCTTGACCAATCGGGTCACAGAGTACCAGGAGCAGAAGGAGAATGGGAAGGCGTCGTCATTTTTCATGTCCGCATACATTATGGACACAATTTGTTCTATGACACCATTTCCATTGATGAGTTGGAGTTGGACTCCATCCGAAGACAAACCCATACATGTATATCATGCAAAGTTATGGGAAAACAAAGAACAAAATTTTGCATATGAAATTTTTAACTGGGTGATGGTGCCCCTGCATGTCTCCATTTTTGGTCACCCGCCACCTCGGATCTCGGACAACATAGTAACAAATCTGAGTGGCATCGTAGACTAGTATGTAGAAGCTGAATTTTCCTACCTCAGAGTTTTCGGGGCTTCTGTTCCCCCACATGCACTACCATTGTTCATTCCTGACAAGCTGGCTTGTCGCGAGGTTGCCTGACAAACGGTAATTGGCGGTGTAAGCAAAGAACTTAAAGGGTACTCGAAAAAGGTATGGTCGTCGTTTCCTGTTTGTTTGAATTCTTATTCTTTATTAGATTTCAGGCATGCCAAGGCCGAGGCCGCAGCCCTGGAAGACCTAAATTTGGTCTCCATCGAATACAAGAAGCACGATCCGCAGAGGATCGTGAGAAACCATTTGTAAAATTGTGGGCTCAAGAGATTCGAGCATGAGAATTCACCCTCGGATGACATTTTCCGAGGAGCAAGGTCCTATGAGGAGATTCTAGCCCGGATACAATCCTTGGCACCCGAGGAAAGGGTCGATGTCCTGAAGTTCCAGGAACATCGACGTAGCTGTCTTCCCGCTGTGTTGCGAGGCGAGGGTCCAGGTATTTCGAAGACGAAATAGAAGGATGTCGAAGGTTCTAAGGATGCGACTCCTGACCAAGGAAAACACTAGGATGAGGAGGGACAAACAAAGAATCTGGAAGCAGTGAAAAAGACTCCAGATCCACCAAAGGAACAAAATCCCGAGACAGAAATAAAGACTCCAGAACCGCCGAAGAAGCGGATTCCGGTAGACACTCCGGGAAAGTCAGCAAAGAAGATCGAAGAACCTATCACATCGGTTACCCCTTTGCAGTCGACGCAGGGAAATATTGATGCAGCATGGATATTCAATGAAGAGATTAGGCCCATAAGAGTAGAAGAACTCCCTCCTAATGATTTTTTCTTCGATAAAAAGAGAAAGGCAGTAGTGAAAAGGGAATTCTATCAAGAAGGAAAGACGACTGCCAAAAAATATAAAGTCATAACTGATGGAAAAGACAAGAAAAATGAGCAATTTGCCACAAAGATAGCAGGGACACTAGGAGCATATGCCTCGGCAAATCAATTTTTAGTCGGTCTCCTAAAAAACCAACTTAAAAGAAAGAACCGCCTTATTAGGACCCTTGAAGCTAGACTGGCCACAACGACGGAGACTATTAAAGACCAGGCGAGCATAGAAATGGAGCAGGCCAGGCTGGCCGATAAGAATGAGATAGAAATGCTCAAAACTAAGCTCGAGCAAGCACAACTGGTGGTCCGAGATGGTTGGATGCAAGCGAGCCAGCAGAGGGATTTGATCAAACGACTGCAAGCTAGGGTGGAGATCACCGAGAACAGAATGATAGAAATTGGGATGTTCAAATCCCAGGCGATCGAGATTTGGAGCAGAGTCTCTGCGGCGCAGCGAAATTTTCTCGCCAAGGTAGAAGCGATCAGGGACCACTGTCTGTTGGTAAATTAGGTTTTCAAGAACCTATCTACCAGAGAAAGGGATGCCGGAGTGGCTCGGGTCGCCTTCCAGGAGGCTGTGATAGCCACGAACAACATGGTTTTGGCAGATACTCCCAGGTTCACCATTTCAGAGCAAACCCAAGGAAACATTTTATTAAAGGAATGGGAGCATAACATCGCCGAAGGCAAGCATCAAGCCCAAAAGATAACCAATTCCTTAGAGGAGGCCTTTAATTCTATAGACGGCGAGCTGCTAGGCATTGACAGCGGAGGAAATGCCGAGACGTTGATGCAAATGAATGTGGAACAGATCTCACTTAACCTGAAGGAAAAGGAAGAAAGAAATTTGGCCGATATCTCTTAGATGACTATAGTGGACATAGTCCAAGTTGGTAAGTGCATGATTAAACCCAGTGCACGATTATGCGCCATAGACATCATAGATGGACAGATGGAGGACAAGCTGCAGCAGTTAGCCCAAGAATGTTACTTCTTCGAAGGCAACTGTCAAGATGAACCATCGCGGCTAATATCCCAGATGGTGGAAAGATGTATCGCCTGTACTGAGCTCGCGCAACGACAAACATATGGCACCAAGTGAAGACATAATAGGAGAAATGGAGCGATTGCTCTCTTCTCTGTCATAAATGAAAATTTGTGACTATTGAGATTCTATCTTACTTGTAAAATTGTATAAATATACCACAGAAAGAAATACAAAAGGTTGGACCTTTTTGTGTCAATTGTAACAGAGTTTTTTACATTTGAGAAGTTAATACAAGAAAATCTGAAGATTCTCAATTCCGTCACGACTGTGTTACAAGTTTGTTTCTTTGTATTTCATATTTCATTTCATTTCATATTCATAATTGATGTGCTTCGTTATACTTTAGTACGACCACTACTATAGCGAATGAATTTTGGTTTTCTGTAATTGTTTATTGTCTTTTCTCTGCACCAGCTATCAGCGGGTGTAAGACCAGTCTACATTTTCAGAATTCTACATATATTCTCTGCTACATCGGTTATTTTCTTACATTTTCCTCTTCTGTTTATTTGTGAGATTCTCCCCTGGTAGAAGCCTTGCACTATAGACAGCTAGATTTTTTCTCCCACCTCACACCTTTTATTAAAATATAACACAGTTACGGGAAAGAGCCTTTGATTTGCATCCCTATTTTATTCCTAAAAACATAAATTCTCTTTTATTCGACCAAATCGAGACAACACTTAATCTCTCTTTGAAGTGTTTCCTACTTGTACTGTTCCTCCATGACTGTCCCTGTACCAACATAGCCTAATATCAAACCCGGACTATCGGACCAAACACACATTGCTTTAAACCTTTTCGACACAATTCTTAAAACTGCTACTAATCGGGTCGAGCTTGAACGTTCATGGGCGGCCATTGAACAAGATATAACTATCCAGGAACAATTGGAAGCTAGACAACGTCAATGTAGAAATCTTCCCTAGTTTCCTTTACCGAAGATTGACGTTTCTCTCTTCTCCATCTTTTACCCACTTTCGGATGCCTTGACACTGTACTTCAAAGCCTTAAGTACAGACTCAGGACCAACACTTGGGAGGGGACTTTATGTAGTGTTTGGTTTATTCTCTTGGTATTGTATTGGCTATCTATATTAAGGAATTTATTGTTGGGTTTTCTCCCCCATGAGGGTTTCCCGAGATAAATGATGTCTCTTGTGATTGTGTCTCTCTCAGTGATCCTATATATGCTATGGTTATCTAGTAAATTGAAAAGAAGCCTAATAATATCTTAGGAATATTTTATTTACTAGGGACTTCGACTGATACAACTTCCCTAACTTATCCCATAAATCCTTGGTTGTAGCTTCCTCTGACACTCAGTAATACTGAATCTAAGAGGCACATTCATATTTTTCTCTTCATCTTCATATCTGAGAGACGTGTTTGAATATAACACATACCCAACATCCATTATGTGGCATTTAGCATCTATTAGGACAATCATTCTTCCAGGATGTATGTCCAGATTAGAAGAATGGTCCTTGTATCACTCTGTTGAGTGAGTGACTTATGCGAGACACTTTTTTGAGTGCACTACATGAATTATTCAACATCATGCCCAATTACTCAAATGGAGTATGGCCTCGAGAGATGATGCGGATGATGATGTATTTTTTATGTAAGGATGCTATCAGATGATATTGATAGTGGTGATGTTGTTCATGAGATAGCCTGTGCGGATATGATGATGCTACATGTTAATACCTCCCTAGATAGGAGGGAGTGTTGATATTATTGTAGTTGCGGGAGGTATCAACCTCCATGTGTAACCTCTGACTAGATTAGAATATTCTGAAAACTAGAGAAACCCTAAACAGATGTGTAGAAATCCTAGAAGACAAATCGGCTCAGTAAAAAAATTAATATTAAAGTATTATCCTCTAAAAGGAGAAGTCATACTAGACAGGTGACAAATATCACTATAAATAGAGGGCGCTTGAACTCATTTGGAAACACACTCACTCACAAGCTCACACAAGTCAAGTGGTGCTCAAGTCTAGAGGAGGAGTGAAACTGCAACGACTACAGCTGGCTATTGGTATTGGTTTATGGTTTTTGACTTTCTTCTTGGTGTTCTACCTTTGGATAAATGTGTGCTATCTCTTGGTTATCTATTGGGTATGGTACTTCTTCCAGAATTATTCTATATGTCAAAGCTTACGGTGCTCGGGGTGGATGTGTATCTATGGTTGGGTGACAATATTGTGATGTTGTCTATGGCTAAACAAGCACATATTAACAAGTCCCACATCTTGGAATATGGTCCATGCTTGCACCATTGAAAAAATCCCATGAGATATTGTTTACTAGCTATGGCATGATAGAAGTTTGATTTTTAGGTGCTTTTGGAGACATTTTAAATTCACATGCCTGTTTATAAATAAAACCCACCAAGACCTCCTTAGTAATGAAACAATTATGAAAGATACACAGGTTTCTGTCCCACCATATGAAATATACAAAGATTCAAGGGAGGGATATGAACTCCTTTAAATATTTTGACTCCATACATGAAGCAAACCATTCTTTTGTACAAAATTACCAAAATTTCTACTGTTAATTTAAAAAAGGAGGCAATATACCCTCGGACCCAATGAGAATAATAACAAAGAACAAAAATATGGGAGGCCATCTCCTCGCTTGACCTACACATTGTGCACTGACTTGGAACTATCCAACCCCTATGCAGACCAATTTCCAATGTTAGTAATTTGTTATCTAGCACTAGCCACAACATAATTTGCATCTTTCATGGGAAATCAAACTTCCAAATAAGGGGCCATGACCACTTATTTGCACCATTAAACTCTGTCTCAACCAATTCTAGATATCCTAGCTTCACAAAATAGTTACCAGATAAGGAATTGCGCACCCGAAACAAATAATCATGCTTTTCATCATTAAGAGTGATAACATTTTCTTTAATATTTATAGTGAAATTGACCCATGATTCCACGTGGAATTCTACTAAACCAAGTTCCTATTCTCCATGCCAAGAGGAACTGCCTGTAGCATCCCTCAAAAGTGCACAAGCACCTCTCAAAGTATAAATACCCAAATTGTGAAGATGATGAACTAGTTCCTCTGATAATTTATGCACCCTTGTTGCACCAACTCAAGGGTCCTCGCCAATACATATCTTTCTACCACTGCCAATTTTCCACACAACCCAATATCCAATCAATGGGAAAGCATAAACCATCGTTTTTTAAACTATCAAACTATTTAAAACCAATTTTCGCGGTTTACGCATCCATTCTTCAAATGTTGAGCATGCTAGATATTTTGCTGACATTAATGTTGAGCATGCTAGAGATCTGAGAAAGAAGGGAGTCATTCATATCCTCTAATAATGCTCTAGGAAAGAGGTTAATCACTTTGATAATTTCTACTATAGGATATCCCCTAGGTTTCTTAAAAAGAGAAGAAAACAAAATTGTGCTTGCCTCCACAATTTTGTTATGAGTAGTCCTAACCACTATGGTCCCTAATTTCAGAAATGGTGTTCAAATTCTTTTGACATTGGGCATATCTCTAGAAATAATTAGCATTTTTGTCACCTTCTTTAAGCCAAACGACTCGACTCTTTTGATGCCACTTTGACTCCTCAATGGCTAGCAAATATTCATGTTTTTTTAGAAGAACACCTAGGGACTACTCTTCCATAGAGGAGAGAGATCATGCATGCTTATCCACCAAAAGAACATCTAGTCCCTTCTCCACCTCCTTTAGGTTAGATTAATCTTTTTCATTGAAACTACGTTCCCACCCCTTGGAAATAGAAATTAATTTTGAAATGTTACATGCAAACTATTGCGTAAAAGAAGAGTTTCCATTATCTTTTAAAGGAACCAGGATTTTTTTATCATAGAAATGCAATCCTCTTCCTTGAGCCAATACTCGTTAAATTTTATTGGCGTAGAAGGATTTTTTTCCCGGAGGATAAATTTTTAGAAAGAATGGAATATGATCTGAATATCCCCCCGTCGATACCCAAGAAGTCCAAGTCTAGTTGTTTAGAAGAAATTCTTCATAAACAAGAAACGATCTAGCCTTTTGGGCACTATTTTTTCCCATTTTTTGTCGTTCCTCCAGGTATGATAATTTTTAGTGGGCTGCAAGTCCATCATATGATTCCTAGTTATCCAATGAGAGAAAAAAAATTCTTGAGGGTCCCTGTGAGAATGTTTCCCCTTAACCTCCCTTAGAGAGAATGTGAAATTTAAGTTTCCCCTCATAATCACGTTGGAGGCCTCCACCACCCCCAGAGCACTTAGACCTTCCCAAAACGAGTCTATCTATGTAACGACCATAAATATTAATCACCTTAAAAAAAAATTAAAGAACGATCCTCCAATTCGACCATGATCCTAGAGAAAATCACAAGGGAAGACAGGGCCATCAACCTCAAGATCCAGGAAGTAATAAGACCCCCTAACATTCTAGTCGAGTCTAATGAGTAGAAGGACTATCCTTTTAACCAAGGCCTACAAGCCTCTTCCTCCTTAGCCCCAACACACGTTGTCTCTTGAAATATTGTCACATCCAGCTTATGAAATTGAACTAAACGTTTGAGGGGAGGAAATTTCTGGGTTCCCCCCAAAACCCAAGAATTTAATGAAAGAATAATCAATGGTAAACCCCTACTTTGGTTGTCCCCAATGTAAGGGCCCAAAAAATGGTAGATTGCTTCCCATTCCTAATGTCTTTTTTTTCTTGAATTTGGGCTAGGGTAATGTCAGACTTTCTTCCCACTTGGCCCACACTTTCCTTATCCTATGCCAAACCCCAACAATGGAGCTCACTGCCTTTGATTTGACCTTTGAACTTAAAAGGTAGTATGATTTAACCAAATTTGAAGACATGAGGGAATATGACGAGACGAGAGAGAAAAGTTTGAGAGGGCCTTGACTTTGAGGAGCAGGAGGAAAATTCCCTGGGCTTGAGACATGACAAAGGGGAAACTTAATATTTGAATGCCCCACCATAGGAATATAAGATTTTTTTTAGATACATGACTTGGAGGGGGAATGGCGGCTGGATTCTTAGAAGCCACATGAACAAGAGACATAGAATATTTTTCTGGAAACAAATTAACTTCTTTATATGGAAATGAGGAGGAAGAGCCTGAAATATTACCATCCACATCTGCATTTGGAAAGGAAGGAGGCTCAAGAGCGTTTGAATTATCGTCTATTTTTTTCTTCTTGCATCCCATGTTCACATGATTTTCCCATCCTCTAACACCTTCATTGTCCTCCTACTGATTTTTTTTCTTCTAGAATTTTTTCAATAGAAGAAAACTTGAAGGAGGTCTACGGCACTGAGATTGGAGGTGTCCAACCTTGTGACACCCGTAGCAATGAAAGGGAACCCTCAAATAGTCAACTCTCTGACGCCAAGAAAAACCCGCACAAACCAATTCAAGCATGTCCACTAAACCTTCTCTGGGTTCGGCTTCGATCTGCAACCAGGCCCAACGTCTATCAGTTTTTGACTCCCATTCAGGTTCAAAACTATAGAAGGCCCCCAACTTGCTAGCATGTCCTCTTTTAAAAAGAACAACAAAAGGTTGGGTAAGATTCCCCACACTTTTGCAGGTGCTAGGGGGTCTTGAGCCAGATCAATGTTTATCGCCTATTCTTTAAGAATGAGTCTAGAGGGACCCCATCCCCACATTATTTTGACGATCCTTTCCAAGTCCTTTGATTTGAAGATAAAAAAATTCCACCAACATGAAAGGATATGATATTATTGGCGATAGCCTAATTCCTCTGTTTAGAACTCATCAATCCAAGATTGTAGCACAGAAGGGAAAACAAAGTTCCCAAAAAAATGACCCACTACCATTCTGCCTAACAAATATAGGATGTCCCCCATGGCCACATTATCACCAATCACCATTTGGACTCACTTCACCCTCCAACACTTTCCTTTCTGACCCTTCTCTTGTTGTTGATCCGGATTATTTTCGGCACGAAATGAGATCGGAGATATAATAAAGAAATGCACAGAGATATCACAGATATTCAATAATATAACAGAAATGTATCAGAGATGCAACCATAAACACAGATATACAATAATACACGATTTCTATTAATGAAAGAAATGTGCAGAGACTATAAAAATACAGAGTGAAAGACTCGCTAGAATGGTGGCAACTTATCTCTGAGAAGAGATGTGACGGCTACTCGCATTCTCAAGAAGATGAGTACAATGAGGCTCTGAAGGCCTTTCACAATAAAATAGGAATGCCAAAAACCCTAGACATCCAAAAACCTAACCCTAGGAGATGAAGCGCCAAAAGTCATGTGGGCCCCATTTGGGTAAGTTAGTACATCAACTTCCCGGGGTCGTAACTTTTGCATACAATCTCCGTTTTAGGCGTATGATAGCTTGTTGGAAAGGTATCTTCAAGGAGACTCATTTTGGGGGCTCAATAATGCCTTCATTTATCATTGAGAACCTCGATCTCAAAAAAAACTTCATTTAGGCCCTCAAAATGGGCCCGAAAGTTAAAACCTACTAAAAATAGTAAATTGCCAAAATTGCCAGAAAACTGTTTTGAGCCAATAGAAAAAGGTGGGTGGCCACCGATATCCATCTGAATCAATCCTCCCTCCTTAGGAAGAAATGGTCTCCATTGCGTTGAGTTCCCAGGGGAGAGGGAAAAGAGTTTGTTGGATCTACATCTTGGTGAGCTGCTTGTATTGCTAGAGACATCGCGCTGCTCAGTTTCTGGAAGTATGTCAAGAACCTATTAAGGCTGAAGTTGTTCAAAAAGTCGATTTACATGAGAGGATGGTGTGCAGAAGGAATCTTTTCACTTTGTTGTAGCCTTGTCGACCTACTTCTGTTGGATAGAAGGTGCTTGGGGCGAGGCTGTAGTGGTTGCAATGTCCTTCTGTTCTCCTTTTGAACAAATTGTGAAGAAGCTAAATTTTGTAGTATGAGATACTACCTTGCAGCACTTTTTAGGTGGAACAAGAGTCAGAACTACCTCTATTATTCTGTAGAGATGACCCCCTAAAGTAAAAATGGCACTACAAGGTCAAGACTCATAAACAACATGGCGCTTCCACATATATGTCTGGCCCAAGAGAACATCACAGACATCCAATGGGTCAACATCACATAATACCTCGTCCTTGAAGGGATGGATGTCATGTGACAATTGACATTGCTAGCTAACACGAAGATCTCGTCCTTAGCGAAGCTACCCGATGTTGTATGGCTGCGGGTGTGGTGTTGTTGACAATCCCAATTGTTTGATGGCCTATGCTGAGATGAGGTTATTCTGGATTCCTCTATCAAAAATAAAATGCAGCGGGGTCCCCTTCACCCACATATGTGAATGAAAAAGGTGCTCCCCCTCTTCGGGATCTGTTGGTTCTTCTAGTTGAATTGTTGCGGTTGCAACAATAACAATGGGGTCTACGTCAATGATCTATCCTTTACCAGTATTTTCAAAATCGGATTCTGAATCAGTGTTCGGCTCCTTGTCTTTGATTTCGGCCACCAATGACTATTTTGAGCGACATTCATCGGTGTTGTGCCAGGGGCTTTTGTGGAAATCGCACCATTTTCCGGTGTCCTTCTTTGTCTTCCCGTAACCCTTATTTTCCTATGTCTTGGACTAGTTTTCGGGACACTGTTTGTTAGGGATTTCTTTGTCATACTTTGGTTGTTGTGGATTTACAGATCCGAAATCCTATTTTTTCTGGTTCTTAAATTTTTTCTCGATTTTAACAACATATTGATAAGCAGCACCGAGTGATGAGATGTCCAGAAAATCCATTTCAGTTTGGATGTATCTGTGTAGAGCCCCACGATATTTCAGAACCAAATGTTGCTCGAAGTCTTTGATACCCAGATTGGTGCACAATGTATGGAAGGTATTAGTGAACTCCGGAACTTCTTGGCCCCTCTCTTGTCACAATGTGGTCCATCTCATGTACTGGTCCTCATAGTTGCCAACAGGGTAATATTGTTCCTTTACCGCATCCACAAAAAAATCCCAAGTGGGATCGGCCCCATATATTCCAGACTCCTCTATGGAAATTTGCTCCCAGTAAGTTTCCCACCAATTTTTGACATGAGGGAGAGCTTTAAGGAGTGCGAAGGTGATATTTTCTTTGTCGGAAAATTTGTGAACAGAGAAATAACCTTCTAGCAGAGTTAACCATTTTTCTAGGGCTTCAAATACAGGAATATCAAAATTAACTTGTACCTTGAAAGGAAAGGTGCCTCCAAAGTGGCCACTTGATGAAGATACACCTGATGCTATTGGAAAGCGTTTAAGGATGTGGGCAAAATTCTCCATCATTTCGTCCCTCTATCGCGTGAGAGTTTGCTCAAGCAATAGATTGATAGGATCGTCTGCTCCGTCATTTTCCTTTTCTTCCACCATTGAGGGTTTCTTGGGTGTGCGAGAGCAATTGTATTCAAGAGAGACAAGCTCGAGACCCAATTTTCTATACCCGGACCTCATCGGGGACATGCACTGAAAAACGATCAAGAACAACCTACTCTAAAACCACTGATCCAGATTATTTTCGGCACGAAATGAGATCGGAGATATAATAAAGAAATGCACAAAGATATCAAAAATATTCAATAATATAATAGAAATGTATCAGAGATGCAACCATAAACACAGATATACAGTAATACACAATTTCTATTAATGAAAGAAATATATAGAGACTGTAAAAATACAAAGTGAAAGACTCGCTAGAATGGTGGCAGCTTATCTCTGAGAAGAGATGTGACGACTACTCGCATTCTCAAGAAGATGAGTACAATGAGGCTCTGAAGGAATTTTTACAATAAAACAAGAATGCAAAAAACCCTAGACATCCAAAAACCTAACCCTAGGAGATGAAGCGCCAAAAGTCATGTGGGCCCCGTTTGGGTAAGTTAGTACATCAACTTCTCGGGGTCGTAACTTTTGCATACGATCTTTGTTTTAGGCATATGATAGCTCGTTGGAAAGGTATCATTGAGGAGATTCATTTTGGGGGATCAATCATGCTTTTGACCATTAGTGAGAACCTCGATCTTGAAAAACCTTCATTTAGGACCTCAAAATGGCCCCGGAAGTTAAAACCTACTAAAAATAGTAAATTGCCAAAATTGCCAGAAAACTGTTTTGAGCCAGTCAGAAACGGTGGGTGGCCACCAATATCCATCGGGATCAGTTGTACATGGAGAAAACCAAAATTAGGCAATGAAACACTAGGAAGAAAGGTTTTTCCGACAGGGGGATGAACAAGAATTGCATGGTGAAAATGAGAAATCATGTTCCCTTCCACCACATTTTTGGATGCGTGGGAGGAGTATAGTGGAGGGAATACATCCAAAGACCCATTCCCATTGCCAACCACCTTATTAACTTCAAGACCCATATTTGAATACACGTACGATGGATTACCATTTATTATAATATCCGATTGTCGAGGATCCACCTCGAGAGAGGCTTGTCTGCTATGTTGGACAATTTTAAATTCCCCATCTAACATGAATATTTTCGCGACGTTACTTGCATCCTCCTCATAATCAATGATATCATTATCCATACAGGATGAGAGGGATTTGAAATAAATATATCAGCATTGGCTAAATGTTCCACCTTTTAGGTTTTCTGACAGGAATTGGCTGGAATCCGACGATGTAAATTTGGACAAAATCTCTATTTTTTGTTGTTTAAATTTCCTTTTTGAATGCATAAATGGATTCTTCATGCTGAAAAATTCCCAGGCACTCGGATTAGACAAACTTAGCCACTCAAATATGCAGATCCAACCATTCATCACCAGATTTTAGGCAAAATCAAACGGAAAAAGTGGTCAGAAAACCCCCAAAAGGTAGAACGTTTATAATACTACAAATATATCTATCACGACATCAACCAAATACCTATCGCATGCATGAACCACATCCCCACCTCACAATCTAGAACCTAGAACCTCAACCAAAAAAACGATCCAGTGCCACCATACAATGAATAACCTGGGTGTCAATTTAAGTCTCATGCTTTGGTCATAACAACTGAAAACTATGCCTAGAATCCCCAACCAACTCCATCAGAATTCACCGCCATCGATTGAAACCAGAGTTGAGTTCGATGAAGAGCTATGGTTTTCCTAAACCTCATTGTTCCCCTTCCCCCCACACACATACATATCTAATGATTTTTGTGATTGACTTAAGTTCAATTCTTAATATGATGATGCCTTATGATGTTTCTTTTAACATCTAACCTCATAATTCTCAAAGTGACATGTTCAAGGAGTGATAATCCATTAAATTCAATATTGAAAACTAATATCGATGGATACAAATATATTGTGGTAATGAGATATGGAGAATGGGGGGAAATAATTCTCCGACCAAAAAATAAGGAGGGTTACTGTTTAAATTTTTTTACTTTTATAAGCAATGATAATATATCAAGACATTATAGTGATGTCATTTTAATGCTCGATAATGATTTGTTAAAAAAATTAAGAAAAAAATTACAAAAAAAATCAAGGAAAGCTATTCTATATTCATAAATGGCATTTCAACAAATTTTGATTATGGTCATTGGAAAAATTTAACCATGTTTATTGAAAGAATTATTTTATAATGAGTAATTCATCGAATAAATTCCATCCCTAATCCTACCCTTACACACTAAATTTATCATCTTAGTTTCTTTTCTTTTTATATTTTTTGGCTAGTTGACTCATACATAATACACACTTTATTATATCGTATATTTTGCGTCGACTACCCAACGCTCAAGTCACCCCATTTCTGGTGAGTCTCATTTTTCTAGTAAGCCAATGTTCCAAGTGTTCTGATTGTTTTTCAAAATACCAACGATTCGAGTCATCTTAAAATTGGCCAAAACTCCCAAGGGAAAAGTTCCATGGGAAAAGAGGGGTGGCAGGTGCGGGGGGGAGTATCCATGATCCCGGTGGAAGAAAGGTAGTCTATTACACATTTGAGTTTGTAAATGTCTCAAACAATCTCACATAAGCCTATTAATTGTGGTGGGGTCTCGTCATTGCCAAGGAACAAGGTATGAGAACTTCGATAGTGCTTGAAGATTCAATGATGGTTATTGCAGTAGTGAGGGATCAAGCTTATCCAGGAGCTGGGGGAGGAATTGATTTCACTCATCTGTAGCATCAAGAAAATCATTCCATACTTTGACGAAATATCATTTTATCACATTAAAAGGGAGATTAATGGAGAAGCAAATTATTGGGTCAAGGTGGCCTCGTCCCTTGATATTGGTTCCTTAATGAAAAATGAGGTTTTGAGTTTCACCCCAATTCCTTAATTAATTAAATGGAACCCAAATAAATAAACATTATCTATGCATCAACAGTTGGACGTAAATTTAGTATGGATGGAATATGGCCTTTGCATCTATCACATATGGTTCATTAAGTCTCGCTCATGGAAATTAAATGCCACTTAGTGGAGTTCTCGTTGATATATGGGACAATGTAGAATTCGTGGTACCATTGGTTTTTCTCTTGTTTAATTCGATCTGCATCTTGAGCACTAGTGGAATAGGTAGAGAGTTTGGTTATGGTTTAAGGGCATCTGTGGAGTTTTAGTGTGTGAATATAACTTGTTTTGGAGGTAATGGGTAGAGGTTTTCGTGGGAGGTGGATTCAGGTAACTCCAAATCCTCAATGTAGGTAATTTCCTTCCTCTCAACTAGGAAAACCCTAGTTCCTCGATTTGTATTTTTTGTTCCTATTACTTGTGATAATTTTCAAGTTTTAGAAATGAACAATTGTAATAGAGATCTATTATTTTTTTTATCCTATCAAAGGATTGGCAACAAGAGTTGTTATTGGGGGTTTGTTTGGTCCAAACATTTTTAATTCAGTTTCATTGTGAAAGGTATTTCCACTACAGTCATGGATAATTCAGAGTTGAAGAAGGTTCATATAATTATTTGGAGGCACGAAGAAATCACCCAGGAAAACAACATATCTCTCATTCTATTCTCTTCCAAAATCACATAGTTGGAGCAGGTCAGTGCTATGTAGAACACAAACA
>JASDQU010100693.1:146111-160760 GCA_032191745.1 Picea mariana | reverse complement strand
CGACTGATTGAAGGGTGGAGCACTAGTACTGAAAATGATACCACAATAGGGAATAATGAGTGGGCCTAGCAAGGGGGGGTTCATCATGCTAAAGAACTCCAAGCCTCCTTACTAAAGTATTTATTTTGGGAATAAACAATTATCCCCCTTTTTCCTAAATTCAAAGAAAAACCAGTTAATGGAGGGGGTTGGTAGTTGAACAACCAACCACCCACAATGAATGGAAGCATAGATTATTGGCCAAGACAACAAAAAAATCTCAGCCAAGGGTACAATTGAGTACCCATCTTAGTCCCCCATGCTTGAACCATGAGTTTCCTTTTGACAGAAGGAAGAAAAGAATAGGTGGAGAACCTTCTTGGAAAAATAGGAAGTAGAGACACATAGGGAGCATGGAGAAGAAGGGGAAGAAGAACATAGTTTGAGCTCTCATGAAATTTTTTGCAAGAATGTTATAGAGGATTGGAGCATGCAACGATTTGTGGAAGAACCCACTAACAAAGAAAATAGAGAGAGAGAGTAGAGAAAAAGAGCTCGTGTGACTAGTCAAAGGACCCAAACTCGACTTGGATTGAGAGGGCCGCAAGCTTGATGCTTGATAGGTAATGTAAATGACTCCTTGGTGATGAGGTAAATCTAGATAGGAAGGAATATGAGAAACTTGATGAAGGGAATAGGGCAAGGTGGGTGAAAGGTCTCTGCCAATGGTTGCATTAAAGGAGAGTGGCCTTCACATTGTCATTGTGCTATGAGAGAATGAGTGTTCCCATGGTGGTATCATGGCCTAGAACAAGGGTGAATAGATTGCAGAGAGGGATAGTGTATCTGAGCCTATGGTTGGGTGGAAAAGTGCTCACCCTCAATCAATTGGCTAGTTGGAATTTGGTGATAGATAAGTCTCTCTTGTGCTTGATTTTATGCTTGCAAAATATGTAAAAATGCATTCTTGTGAAATTCATGGAATTGTATAGTTATGAGAAGGAAGTTGTAAGAATAGGGGGTGAATGTATTCCCAATGCTTCCTGTGTAAATAGTTGTCCCACCTCTATATCGATTTTCCTATGAAAGGAAACTAAACTATTAATTTGAGGATTGAATTGGATGTATGATTTTGTCATGTGCATTAAGTTCTTTACATACTAGTTAATTCTTCTATGTGTGCACAAGTGACCTGGGGCTTATGACCAACAACCCTATGATATGGAATGAAATTCCTGTGTATAGGGAGTGAAATGGTAGGTTTCAGAGCTGGTGGAGATAGGAAAAATCCTTGTATAATTTAAAGAGAAGAAAGTCAGATTTGAATGCCTTGGCGTATGAGTAGACAAGAAAAACCACAATAGAGGAATTGTGATATTCAAATTGTCAAAAATACAGGATTTCCAACAAGGGACTTTTTCGAAAATTCCAGATCCTAGATATGGAACCGGGTGGTGGAACCATTAATTCAGAGTGCAGACATCTGAAGATTCTACTAGTGGACTTATGCAAAAGTTTCATATCTCAGATGTGGGGCCCAACACAAGAATGGTGAGCCAGAGTGGAACCATGCAATATTTGGGTAGCAAAAAATCCCAAGAAGAGAGGCCTTTTTGAAAATATGGATCCAGATATGGAAACATGACACAGAGGAACCTTGAGGTTCACTATGTCATGCCGACAAGAGACCATGTGGAGATGACGTGGAGTTCATAGAGATGGCTACGTGGCAAAGTGTAGGTGGTAAAGCCATTGTGCAGGTCAGAAAGCAGAGGCTAGAAGATGGAATTGGGAAGTGGAACCTAGGGAAATCTAGAAATTCAAAAATCCAAAATTTCCTTTATTTAGAATTTCAAAAAAATATGGATGCGGTAAGCCACATCAGCAAGTTGAGTCAAATGACACATCAGCCTATGGTGTCAGTGTTGATGTTTTGGTAGTTGCGGGAGGCATTCCCTCCTAAAAAATTTTTATTAGAGAAGAAGAAGATTCTAGAAGTCAAAGGAAGACAATTGAACAATTAAAGAACACCCTGGAAAATAATAAAGTGAAATGGAAGACCACAAAAGAGAAGTCAACCCACATGAAATAATTCAAGTGGAAAAATAATTTCTAGGAAGAGAAGTTGGCCCACAAAAATGATAAAATAAATATGAAGACCGAGAATAAGAAGTCGGCCCCAGACATGCGTCTAGATTAGTATAAATATAGGGCTGTATCATTTCATTTGTATAGACAGACAATTCTCCTTCTGTAGTGCGCACTAGGCAGTTGCAGCTACAATTGCAACAATTTCATTATTTATGGTTTCTGGTTCTCTTGGAGAGTGCGCCCTACTTGGGGAAGAATATTCTTGGTGGCTCTTGGTGGTTTATCTTGTGTGCTACCTCTGGAAGAGTAGCACTAAGGTTGTGTGGTGCGTCCCATTTTCTTCGTGCCAGTTGTAGTTGCAATAACAATTGCGATTACAGTTGCAGATACCGATTGCTAGTTGTGCAAGTTCTATGGTGCGCTATCTTTCTCTAGTGATGCGCCTATCTTGCGCCAGTTCTGTGGTGCTATTCAGTTGTCTACCCTCGCTAGGGTTTGAAAAGAAGAAGATATAAGCATTTGTTATCAGGGTTTCTTCATTATTGGTTTGCTCTTATGAATAGAGATTATTCATGGTTGTATTGGAAAGATTCTCTCTAAGAAAAGTTGGTTGGGAATTTCCCTGAGTTTGGGGTTTTCCCAGATGTTAGAACTGGAAGTCACCTTTGGATTGCTGTAGAGGTAAACCCAATACCCATTATTCTATATGTCACAATGAATAATTTTAAAGGGTGGTCTAATGGATGCAGACTCATAAGTATATCACTTTAATTTAGGAAACTGGGCTAGTATGCACAGGTAGGTGAGGTCTCGATCTAACTTTAGTGAGTAAGCTTGGTATAGTGGTGAGTAGAAGGAAGAAATTGAGAAAGAATTAATAGGTATGCTATGGACATCCGGTCTTCCAACAACCTATGGGGAAAAAGCTCCAGATACAAGATCCTATTGGATCCAAGAACTTGAGGAAACTGAAAATAATGTAACAACATTGCAATAAAACATACATTACACCACAATCACAACAAATTGATTGGATCATCCATGCCCGAGCTCCCAGTATCAGAGGAAAAAGAGATGGAAAAGAAGGTTGATTGTTATTAAACAAGAAGTCTCAAATACAAATACATAACCAGAAGCCAGAGGATTTGTTAAAACTTCACAATATGGGAGCTTAGCTCAACCATCGACCCTAAAAAAAATATGAGAATGACTCCTAAATACTCAAAGAAAAACCAAAACAACAAATTCGAGTCATTAGATTGAAGGAATTATGTCTGCATGCTTCCTGGAAAATTGTGCGTGTAGTCTCTGATCAGACATGAGCTTCAGTCAGATGCAATCGCGCTTCAGAACGAGCCTACAAATAAGTTGACTGGATGACATTATTTTCTTGGGCTTTCCATTTATGGTGGAAATGATGTCCAACCACCACCAACTACTTTAATAACTGCTTCATTGGGATTGGGGAGGCCCGAGTCAACTCTGCACCTGTAGGATGTGGTGACCTCTGCATTCTGCCATCTGGATTTTCTTTGGGAGTTCATGGTGAGATTAGCGGGAAGGCATGGAGGCTGACTTGATGGCTGGAGCAATCGGAACGAAGCAGTGAATGGACGGTGATCAGGTGGGGACGATTTGGCACGCTCGATGTGGAGATGAGACAAGGGGTGGCCATGTGGACAGACGTGGAAGAGGGAAGATAATAGGGAAAGCGCAAATGAAAGGACGTTGGCGTTGAGTTATATAGGAACAACGACAGAGTGGTATGAGAATGTGACATGGAGGCAGAGGGGGGACTGCGGTTACAGGTGGAGTGGGGGAAATTTTCCTAGGTGGAGGTGAAAGGGAGTATGAGGGGAGAACACATGGCAAGAGATGGTAGGTGGGAGTGGGAAAGGATATGACGTGGGGGTGAGTGGAGGAAAGGTGTGTGCTAATAGAAGGTGGAAAGGGAGCGTTAGAGGTGATAGGTAGAGGAGAGAGACATAGTGGGGGACATATGGCGAAAAGAGCGACAACAGTAAGCGAGAGTGGTAAGTAGTCTAGTCGGAGGGGGGGCTAGATGGTAAGTGGTTTTTGCCNTCAGGAGGAGGCGCCATGACAGTGGGGGGCCCGCATTTGAAAACGACCATATCGGAGCCTCCCCCCCCAGGTTAAAGGTAGAATGTCGAGGGGGGTTTGATATGGATGTTGTGCCATAGATATAGGCACGTGGATCTTAGCCACACAAATTTACGCGCTTCTTAGCACGACGTGCTCATGCTACGAAAACTTAGGATAAGTAGGATTTTTTGGGTTTTTAGCCTGCTTCTTTCCCTTTTTTCCCCAAAGGGGTCAATTTCTTAGGAAAACAACCCCTTTACAAATAAATGTGATAACATTAGGCTCCATAGGGGGTGGCTTGCTCCCTGTGAGAAGCCAAGAACTCTTTTGCAATTTTAGTGCCTTACTGTTGGGTTGGAGTCACTTATTAAAACCTAAACAAAAGAAAACAATATTTACAAAGACATGGGAGCGAATCATGGCTCAATTAAAGAAATTCTTCAGAAAATGCCCATTTATAGGGCCGTTAAAAACTTCATCACCTTCCAAATTTTGCAATCTGTAAGTATTGTTAGGAAATATCTCAGAGATTTTGAAAGGGCCTATCCACAGGGCCTCAAATTTATTGTGCTTTCCTTTGTCCTGCTTAGGAGCATCCCATTTTAGTACCAGATCTCCTAGCTGAAAATTCTCTTTTTTCACCTTCCTGTCAAAAGCCTGATTGATCCTCTGCTGATGGTCATGTGCTTTGTCCAGAAGTTGTTCCCTCGGCTGCTGCGCTTCAACCAGTTGCAAATCCTTTTGATCATGTCATTAGGCTCACCTTGGTAGTCTTGAAAAAATTTCGCCACAGGCAAGGCAAGCTGAGAAGGGAGAACGACTTTAGTCTCATACACAAGATGAAAAGGAGAGACGCCCAGAGAACCTTTTTTTGTCACTCTGTCAGCCCACAAAGCGAATTTGAGCTTGGAGTCCCATGCTTTTTGGTTATCTTCTTACAGTCTTTTAATGATTTTAATGAGGCTTTTGTTAGAGGAATCTACTAGTTTGTTGCCCTAGGGGTAGTATGGAGTAGAATGAATCAATTTGATTTCGAACTGCTCACAGAACCAGATCAATATTTCAACCTTAAAGGATGCAACATTGTCAGTGAAAATTCTGCTAGGACAACCAAACCTTACTATAATATCCTCTAGAAAACCAATGATCACCTTATGAGAAGCATTACTTGCAAGGATAGCCTTTATCCAATTGGTGAAATAATATGTGGCAATTAAAATCCACTGGTGTTGACCACTTGAAGTAGGATGAATTTCCCCAATAAAGTCTAGGCCCCATTGCTGAAAGGGTCCTAAAGCCACCATAGGCTTCAATGGCAGAGACTTGAGTTGTTGCTTCCCTAAGAATTTCTTACATTTGATACAAGCTCTGACTTTTGCACAGACATTGGTGAACATAGTCGGCTAGAAATACCCATCCTTGAGAATTTTATAGGCCGTGGTCCTCCATAAGTGATGTCCTCCACATAGGCTGCCATGGAACTCAAGCATAGTTTTTTGGGCCTCCTGCGGGTATAAACATCTAAGAAGAACTCCTAGAGGGTCTTTCCAATACAAGACCTGGTCAATAAGGAAATACATGATTGCTTTGAGTTTTAAATCTCTTGCTTTTCTCTTCCCCATTCCACCTGGAGGCCTTAATTCTTGCAGAAAATATATAATGTATTTATACCAGGTGCATCCTGCCAATGTAGGGCTATCTCGAGGACTGTTATCAAGCACCTCAGCCTGCTGATCTTCTAAGCGAGTGTTGATGAAATTAACCCCGAGATATTTACAATTAGATTCAACCAATAGCTTGGATAGACCTTCACCTTTAACTACCTTGGTGGGTTTTATTTCCAGATCAAATTCAAGGATCTTAGCAATTCACTTGCTCCTTCTCCCATCTATGTCAGGCTGAATGAGAATGTCCTTTACAGAAGCTGAAGGAACATATGTAATGGTTTTTGAATGTAAAACAGAAAGCTTTGAGATCTTTAACCAAGGCATAGGCCTACTTCTCCATGATGTGATATTTGACCTCTGCATCCCTCAATGCCCTGCTAAAAAATGAAATAGGCTGCTCCAGCCCTTCAACATTCTTCTATAGTAGAACAACTGCCACTGTATCAAATGAAGCAAAAGAGAAAATCAGAAAATTCTTGGAATAATCAGGACTGATAAGCACAGGTGCTTCAGTTAGTGCCTTCTTGATTTGGTTGAAGGATTCTTGAGACTCATCAGTCCACTTTACTTCATTCCCCTTCCTAAGCATAGTTGTGATATGCTTCACCAATTCAGCAAAATTTGAAACAAACCTTCTCAGAAAATCAATTTTGTCTAGGAAAGATGAGACTTCCTTCTTGGATCTTGGAAGTGGTAAGATTTCAATAGATTCCACTTTGCTTGAATCAATCATGACCCCTTGATATGATACTATATGTCCCAACAATTTCCCCTCCTTCATGGAAAATAAAGGCTTCTTAGGATTTAGGGAAAGACCATACCTTCTGCATTTCAAGAAGACTTTCCTCAGATGACAACAATACTCTTTATCAGATCTGGAAAAGACTATTATGTCATCCAGATAGATGACCACGAATTTATCTTTTTCCCCAATGAAGGCTATGTCCATGGCTCTCTGAAAGGTTGCTCCTACATTCATTAATCCAAAGGTCATTTTGGCATACATGAATGTGCCCTAAGGAGTGGTGAAGGCGGTCTTTTCTCTATCCTCAGGTAAGACAAATATTTTATTGTATCTAGAAAAGCCATCAATCATGGAAATCCTGGATGCACTAGTTACCCTTTGCAGTATGTGGTCCATCTTTGGCAAGGGGTAGTTGTCCTTCTTTGAGCTCCTGTTCAGGTTCTTGAAATCGACACAAAGTCTGATTTCTCCATTCTTCTTCCTTACTAGGACCAGGTTGGACACCCATTTAGAATATCTTAGGGGAACAATGATTTGGGCATCCAACAACTTCTTTACCTCTTTCTCCATAACAGGAAGAAACATAGGGTTTATCTGTCTTAATTTCTTCCTATATGGTTTGGATTCCTCTTTCAATGGGATCTTGTGCTCAATGACGCTCATGTAATATGTTCTGAGGTCTTCATAGGTCCAACCAAACACATCAGAAAATCCATTTAACAACTCAACATACTCGGCCCTCTGATCCTTTGAAAAACTGCTTGACAACTTGAAAAATTTGGGATTCTTCTCTATGCCAATATTGCACTCAGCGACATTAGCATCCTCACCTGAGATTTTACCCTTTACTACCACATCATTTCTATCAAATATTCTTTCCAAGGGGACTAGTCCCTTTGGGATGTGATTGCTAGGCAATTTAACAATATATTGATCAACAATTTTGTTTAGAAAAACATCGGCATGAGGATCTGTTTCGGAATCAGGCTCTTGATCAATGTGTAATGCAAAAAACTCATCAACGGTCTCCAAGAACCTTTTGATTTCAAGATCATCTTCAAACACTTTCCAATGCTTGATGTTGTCAGGTATAGAGGGTCTATATTTCACTTCTACATCATACCTGAGCTTGGGTGGTAGAGGGACTTTGAAATTGCTCGTTGAAACGGCCAAAGAATCGGCCATGCCATTTTCTTCTTTAGAAACAAATGAAATGTTAAAAGCTAGGAAGAAAGTGTCAATGAGGCCCCATACTTCATTTTTGTAACTTCTGAGCTGAGGGTGTTTGGTCTGATAAATATTCCTGATCTCCTGGACAATCAACTCAACATCACCAAACATTGATATCTATTTAATTCCCATATCCTTCGCAACTCTTAAGCCTAAAACAAGAGCTTCATACTCTACCACATCGTTGGTAGTTTCAAACTCTAATTTGTATGAAAAATATATGGATTCATGACAAGGTGACACAAAATCCAGTCCAACACCAACACCTTCCCTAGAAGAGGCTCCATTGAAAAACATTTTCCACACAGAGGTAATTGGAGGAGAATCTTCACTTAGAGTAATGGACTTTCTGATCTGAAGAGGAGGTTCAGGGACATCGGTGAGCTGCAATAAGTTGGATCCCATATCAGTATCAAGGGAAAAAATAGGATGATTGGTGGGGTTTGCTTCATAACTGATAATGTAGGCCAACTAAGATTCTCTGTATAGTATTCTATGTCCCCCCCCCAAACACAAGAATAGTGGCATACGTGAGGTCCATCTGCAACATTCCTCTGAGTCTTTTTATCCAAGGTCTTGACAACAACATGCCAAAATTGACAAGAACGTCAGCCACCACAATATCCATGACCACACTTTTCATGGGTAGTTGAAACAAGGTCACAAATAGGTTTTTGATAACCCCAAGACATTGCACCCTCCTTGAATCAAAAGAGTACAAATCATGATAAGCTTTTGTGATTTCTAAACTGAGCTCTTCCATGACAGTTTTGGGCATGAGATTATGAGATGCCCCAGAGTCCATCAGAAAATTATGAAACACCTTATCATGTATGTTTAGTGATGTGTAGAAAGAAGGGGATGAATCATCTCTATATTCTACCATGGGACCTAAGATGACTGTTGGCTTCTCATCTTGGATATTTACCAAGTCTGTGGAATGAAAATATGGCTCAGACTGCAACAACTTAGAGAGGGACCTTTTGAAGTCTTCATGCTTGAATAGCTCTGAAAGGGGAACATGGATTTTGATCTTTTGAATTTCATGCTCAAAGTTAAAAGAGGAAGGGTGATTTAGAATTTCTATCACCTCTGGGACAGGGTCTTTGGCTATTGGTGGGGGATTCTGAGCTTTCTTTTCTCTATTGCTATTTGCTGTGTCGTTAGCAGGCTTCTTTCCTATGGAAGGCTGATCAGGGATGTTAGAATTCCTTTCTTTCTTCTTAGATTGAAGGTTGTATTTTCTGGGGCCACCATTTTCCTTATCCCCCTTACTTATCTCATTTATTTGGCTATCTATGAGGGATTCCTCATATGCAGATTGAGTTAAATGAGGAAATGGGGAGGTGTCTCCAATACAATGATTTTCAGGGTCAAGCTCCTCTTCTTCCCTTTCCTCATCAATAAGTAGGTTGTTTTGAAGAGGAGTTTGGATGTTTTGATCGTTTCTATCTCTGTCCCTTTGTTCCCTTGGCATAATCTGAGGAGAATTGTTGTTTGGCCTCCTGAAGTTGCCTCTGTTATCAACATTTTGAGGATTTATGTATGTCGACTTCCACTCTACTTCCAATTTTTCCATCCTAGTTGAAAGTGATTTTAGTAACTTTGTTACTTCATCCATTTGAGGGGGGAAAATAGAGGAACCAGATGTGGAGGCTTCAAGTCTCTTCCTTGGTATGTCTCTATCAACCTTATTCCCGAGTCGGTTGCCTGCCAATACGTTAGACTCTACTTCTAGGGCTGCAACTTGCATGTGAGCCAAGGAAATATCTCTTATATCTCTTAGCAGGAGGCAGAAATCGGGATCAAAAGCACTAGCATAAGTGATTTTGGTGGAGGATTCTGTGGGTTTTATCTCAACAGGGATCTTATTGTACATTTTATTGAATCTTTTGGAGAAATCAGAGACAGATTCCCCCTCTTTTCTCTTCAGGGACCCACACTCTATGATATAATACATAAAATATTTTTTATCCCCTCACTGCCTGAATAAGAAATCATCTAGAGCTTCAATACCAACAATAGATCTAGGGGTCAAACCTCTAAACCATTTTTGAACCTCACCATCAAGGCTCTGGACAAAGACTCATCCAAACATATTCATTTTCAATATTTAGATTGTCTGCATAACTGTAGAAGGCAGAAAGGTTCTCTTCAACAGTTATGTCCTCTTCTCTGGTGAACTTAGGCATATATTCCAAGTAATCTTCAGCAGGGAGAGCATTCATGGGCTGAGGTAAGAGTAGAGGGGCATATCTTGCAGCCACTATGGCATCCATTCTGTTTCTAGGGGGATTAGCACATGCCATAGGGATGATAGGTGGAGGATAACTAGGAGGGGAAGGGGTTCAAACAAGGGAGACTAAAAGTGAGCTTCTGAAAGGAAAAGGAAACAACAGAGGATTTTAAGAAAAGGCTACAGGGCTTGGGGGAAAAGAGGTTTCCCTTTCTGCGAAATCAGTAACTCTAACAGGAGGAGGAGTGGTAAATTCTGGGGTAGGAAAATCTTCTGAGGCGTTGGGTCTAAACCATAGTATAATTTCAAGAGAGAAAGGAGTGACAAGGATTTCTTCCTCCAATCCCAGGCCAGGAGGAGAAAAATCAACATGAGCACTCCCAAAATTTAAAGTTTGGGGAATTCCAACAGAAGGTATAATAGGAGAATGAGAAGCATAAATTGGAGTTTATATAGAAGGACCATGAAAATCATCAGAAATACCTGGTTCCATAGTAGAGGTATCTTCATGAAGGGCCTTTCCTTTTCTGATAATTTTCTCTGGGTCAACTTCAGGTGTTGCTAAAGGCAGTTGTGGAGTAGACCTTGTGTATCTGCCTCTAGAAGCCACATCTGAAATAGTGGAGTCGCCAATAGATCTGCATCAATGGAGTCACCACAGTGGAGTCACTTGGTGCACAATTGCAATCTTTGATGTAATAAGTTCTGATGAACCTTCAGAACCAGTAAGCTTTTTCATTCAATCCCAGGGAAAATATTCAATTTCATCCTCGACAATGGTGCCATAAATGTTAGCATTGGAAGTCATCTCTGGATTGCTGCAGAGGTAAGCCCAATACCCATCAATTTGTATGTCATAGTGAATAGTTTTAAAGGGTGGTCTAATGGACACATACTCAGAATATATCGCTTTAACTTAGAAAACTGGGCTAGTATGCACAGATAGGTGAGGTCTCTATCTAACTTCAGTTGGTAAGCTTGGTATAATGGTGAGTAGAAGGAAGAACTTGAGAAAGAATAAATAAGTATGCTATGGTCATCTGGTCTTCCAGCAACCTATGGGGAAAAAGCTCCAGATACAAGATCCTCTTGGTTCCAAGAACTTGAGGAAATTGAAAACACTGTAATAACACTGCAATCAAACATTCATTACACCACAATCACAACAACTCGACTGGATCATCCATGCCCGAGCTCCCAGTATCAGAGGAAAAAGAGATGGAAAAGAAGGTTGACTGTTATTAAACAAGAAGTCTCAAATACAGATACATAACTAGAAGCTAGAGGCTTTGTTAAAAATTTACAATATGGGAGCTTATCTTAACCATCGATCCTAACAAAATATGAGAACAACTCCTAAATACTCAAAGCAAAACCACAACAGCAAGTTCGAGTCATCGCATTGAAGGCGTTACGTTTGCACGCTTCCTTGCAAACTGTGCATGCAGTCTCTAATCAGACATGAACTTTAGTTAGACGCAATCACACTTCAAAACGGGCCTGCAAATGAGTTGACTGGATGATAGTCTTTTCCTGGGCTTTCCATTTATGGTGAAAATGATGTCCAACCACCACCAACTACTTTAATAACTTCTTCATTGGGATTGGGGAGGCCTGAGTCAACTCTGGACTTGTAGGACGTGGTGACCTCTGTATTCTACCATCTGGATCTGCTTTGGGAGTTCATGGTGAGATTAGCGGGCAGGAGTGGAGGCTGATGCGATGGATGGAGCAATCAACATGAAGCGGTGAATGGACGATGACCAGGTGGGGGTGATTTGGCATGCTCAGTGTGGATATGAGATGAGGGATGGCCATGTGGACAAATGTGCTAGAGGGAAGATAATAGGGAAAGAAAAAACACTAGAACATTGGTGCTGAGTTGTACATGCACAACGATGAAGTGGCATCAGAATGTGACGTGGAGGCAGAGGGGGGATTGCAGTGGCAGGCGCAGTGGGGGAAATCTTCCTAGGTGGAGGTGAAAGGGAGTACGAGGGGGGAACACATGGCGAAAGATGGTAGGTGGGAGTGGGAAAGGATATGATGTAGGGGTGAGTGGAGGACAAGTGTGCACTAATAGAAGGTGGAAAGGGAGCGGGAGAGGTTATAGGTAGAGGAGAGAGACAGAGTGGGGGACATATGGCGAAAGGAGCAATTGCGGTAAGCAAGAGTGGTAAGTGGTCTAGTCAGAGAGGGGGTAGATGGTCAGCGTTTTTGAATGGGGGTCTGATGTTAGGAGGAGGCTCCACAACAGTGGGGGGCCCGCATTTGAAAACCACCATATTGGACCCCTCCCCCCCTGGTTAAATGCAGAACGTCGAGGGGGGTCCGATATGGATGCTGGGCTGTAGATCTATGCATGTGGATCTCAACCACACAAATTTACGCGCTGCTTAGCATGACGTGCTCAAGCTCCAAAAACTTAGGATAAGTGGGATTTTGTGGGTTTTTAGCCTGCTTCTTGCCCTTTTTTCGCCAAAGGGGTCAATTTCTTAGGAAAACACCCCCTTTACAAATAAATGTGATAACACCAGGATAAATATTTGTGTCTTCTTGTGCTTGTTTATCTGTTTCTTATATATTTTAGTATATGCTTATTGAATTTTAAAAGAAGATAAAAATTCTATGGTAAATATAATGTTAACAAAACTAATGAAAATCTAACATGGTATTATAGCATGTTTCCTTTAGAATAGTCTAACCACTGGAAGGAAGATCGTGAGATTTGTCGTTGCACATACCTAAACTTTTCAAGCTCATTGAGCACTTATTATAAATTTGTTGGGACAAATTCCATCATAGATCATCTCGCCTTGCCCTAACGCACCTGCTACCTCTCTCCGATTGACTTTCTGTCAAAATTGATTTTTTAGGGTTTTAGGCTTGTTGACATTTTCCTGGACATTGAACTTTCTAATTTAGATTCCTAACTTTTTCTTGTTGTTGATGTAATGTATTATATTAGAAGACAAAGTTGGATGGTGCACTTGTATATAATATGAGGCTGTTTGCATGATATGCACACTTGACAAAAGGACATTTATCCAAGCATTGGTAGTAGATCCAAAGGGATCTTATATCTAGTGCACTGAGAGGAATCTCAAGAGTTGGAAGCAACAATGACGATGTCTCCTACAGTATAAAACAACTTAAATGGGACAAGCAACAACTAGAATCTAGGTTTTCATATCAGGTTTAATATTTTATATTGTTGCAACCTAAGTAAGTGTTGTAACTAGAATAACATTCTTTAGAATTCTATTACTGTGATTGCTATCAAACGTTTAGTGACACTTGAATATTGTTATTACAATGATCATCATGTACTAATGATGAACTTATTTACAAAATGAAATTGATCTCTTCTAGGAGATGTTCTTGGCTGTTGACTTTGTCCCAAACAAGTTATCATGTAAATTCCATGGAGGTTACCATGGAGAGCTTGTTGTTCTTGTTTCTTGTTCCGGGCATGTTTCTCTGGAGTAATGATTGGTCACAACACTTGAAGAGTGTTGTTCTTATTTCTTGTTATTATATTTTGTTTTGGCTCTTAGGTAGGTCACATGTGATAGCTCTGAGAAGGATCTACTATGATGAGCATTACCGTTCTTGTTTTTAGTATTGTTCTTATCATAAGAATATTTTTCTTGTCTGCTATTTTCCCTTGTTGTTTCTCTTGTTCCAGGTAGGTCACAAGTGATAGATTTGAGAGGGAGTTATAATGACGGTTGTAGGAGGAAATAGATTAGATGCTATCTAGTTTGAGAAATGGAGCAAACTATCCAGACAAGAATTTGTATACATGACAATATACATCCATGTAATGAAGGAAAAGGGGACAAAGTCAAAACCTTCTAGCAAGATGGGTACTTTTACGAGTTATAAATTATTTCATATGGATATTTATTGTGAGAAGAAAAAGGCTCCAAAGGATGATCGTACAGATCCCTCTAGTTCAATTGATCATTCTTTAGATCATCGGGAAGATTCAATAGAGCTATAAGGCCTACCCAGAAACATTATAGTAACCTTGAAGAGACCAACATTGATCCAGGATCTTTTCATCGAAGTGACTTATAAAGAATTGCATTAAATGAGCATAAATTAAAGTGCACCATTAAAGAAGGAAAAGCTCAATAATGAAAAGACATAAGCATCAAATCTAAACACAAAAAACTTGATAACAGAGTTCGTCCCTAGTGGACTACGTCTCCGGGTCCTGCTCTTAAATGAGTAGGCCTTTTTATTAACTCAACAAAAGAATTTGGCAGAATACATAAGTATACCTCATTCTGAAATCAAGTTGTAGAAATCTTTGCTCAGATCAGAAAAAAACAACACCATTGAATTTGTGACATCAAATTACCCAAAAATGACTATCTCCACGCTTCAATTTGACTCTAGCACTCCCAGGCCCAAGAAAAACTCTGTCTCGGTTTCTGTGTTCTGCAACCTGCAATAAATGCTAAGGAATTTCCTCGTAAAGCGTGTCGGTTCGTACCCAAACGTGCCTCCCCTAGCACTTGGTGGATGCAAATTTTAAAGATATTTTCTAGGATTTGTAAACAATGGAGACCGTTGGCCATTTGGTTAGC
>JASDQU010100693.1:85710-141118 GCA_032191745.1 Picea mariana | reverse complement strand
TGTCGAGGGGGGTCCGATATGGATGTTGCGCCATAGATATAGGCGCGTGGATCTTAGCCACACAAATTTACGCGTTGCTTAGCACGACGTGTTCATGCTTCAAAAACTTAGGATAAGTGGGATTTTTTTGGTTTTTAGCCCGCTTCTTTCCCTTTTTTCACCAAAAGGGTCAGTTTCTTAGGAAAACACCCCCTTTACAAATAAATGTGATAACATTAGGCTCCATAGGGGATGGCTTGCTCCCTGTGAGAAGCCAAGAACTCTTTTGCAGTTTCAGTGCCTTACTGTTGGGTTGGAGTCACTTATTAAAACCTAAACAAAAGAAAACAATATTTACAAAGACATGGGAGCCACTCATGGCTCAATTAAAGAAATTCTTCAGAAAATGCCCATTTACAGGGCCGTTAAAAACTTCATCACCTTCCAAATTTTGCAATCTGTAAGTATTATTAGGAAATATCTCAGAGATTTTGAAAGGGCCTATCCACAGGGCCTCAAATTTGTTGTGCTTTCCTTTGTCCTACTTAGGAGCATCCCATTTTAGTACCAGATCTCCTAGCTGAAAATTCTCTTTTTTCACCTTCTTGTCAAAAAGCCTGCTTGATCCTCCATTGATGGTCGTGCACTGTGTCCATAAGTTGTTCCCTCGCCTGCTGCGTTCAACCAACTACAAAATCCTTTTGATCATGTCATTAGGCTCACCTTGGTAGTCTTGAAAAAAATTTGCCACATGCAAGGCGAGCTGAGAAGGGAGAACAACTTCAGTCTCATACACAAGATGAAAAGGAGAGACGCCCAGAGAACTTTTTGTTGTCACTCTGTCAGCCCATAGAGCAAATTTGAGCTTTGAGTCCCATGCTTTCTGGTTATCTTCTAATAGTATTTTAATGATTTTAATGAGGCTTTTGTTAGAGGAATCTACTAGTCCGTTGCCCTAGGGGTAGTATGGAGTAGAATGAATCAATTTGATTTCGAACTGCTCACAGAACCAGATCAATAGTTCAACCTTAAAGGATGCAACATTGTCAGTGAAAATTCTGCTAGGACAACCAAACCTTACTATAATATCCTCCAGAAAACCAATGATCACCTTATGAGAATCATTACTTGCGGGGATAACCTCTATCCACTTGGTGAAATAATATGTGGTAGTTAAAATCCACTGGTGTTGACCACTTGAAGTAGGATGAATTTCCCCAATAAAGTCTAGGCTCCACTGCTGAAAGGGTCCTGAAGCCACCATAGGCTTCAATGGCAGAGACTTGAGCTGCTGCTTCCCTAAGAATTTCTTACATTTGATACAAGCTCTGACTTTTGCACAGACATCGGTGAACAGAGTAGGCCATAAATACGCAGCCCTGAGAATTTTATAGGCCATGGTCCTCCAGAAGTGATGTCCTCCACATAGGCTGTCATGGAACTCAAACATAGTTTTTTGGGCCTCCTGCGGGTCTAAACATCTAAGAAGAACTCCTAGAGGGTCTTTCCAATACAAGACCTGGTCAATAAGGAAATACTTGATTTCTTTGAGTTTTAAATCTCTTGCTTTTCTCTTCCCCATTCCACTTGGAGGCCTTAATTCTTGCAGAAAATATATAATGTATTTATACCAGGTGCATCCTGCCAATGGAGGGCTATCCAGAGGACTGTTATCAAGCACCTCAGCCTGCTGATCTTCTGAGCGAGTGTTGATGAAATTAACCCCCAAAGATTTACAATTAGATTCAACCAATATCTTGGCTAGACCTTGACCTTTAACTAGCTTGGTCGGTTTTATTTCTAGATCAAATTCAAGGATCTTGGCAATTCACTTGCTCCTTCTCCCATCTATGTCAGGCTGAATGAGAATGTCCTTTACAGAAGCTGAAGGAACATATGTAATGGTTTTTGAATGTAAAACATAGACTCTGAAAGCTTTGAGATCTTTAACCAAGGCATAGGCCTGCTTCTCCATGATGTGATATTTGACCTCTGCATCCCTCAATGCCCTGCTGAAAAATGAAATAGGTTGCTCCAGCCCTTCAACATTCTTCTGCAGTAGAACAAATGCCACTGTATCAAATGAAGCAAAAGAGAAAATCAGAAAATCCTTGGAATAATCAGGACTGATAAGCACAGGTGCTTCAGTTAGTGCCTTCTTGATTTGGTTGAAGGATTCTCGGGACTCATCAGTCCACTTTACTTCATTCCCCTTCCTAAGAATAGTTGTGATATGCTTCACCAATTCAGCAAAATTTGAAACAAACCTTCTCAGAAAATTGATTTTGCCTAGGAAAGACGAGACTTCCTTCTTGGATCTGGGAAGTGGCAAGATTTCAATAGCTTCCACTCTGCTTGAATCAATCATGACCCCTTGAGATGATACTATATGTCCCAACAATTTCCCCTCCTTCATGGAAAATAAAGGCTTCTTAGGATTTAGGGAAAGACCATACCTTCTGCATTTCAAGAAGACTTTCCTCAGATGACAACAATACTCTTTATCAGATCTGGAAAAGACTATTATGTCATCCAGATAGATGACCACGAATTTATCTTTTTCCCCAATGAAGGCTATGTCCATGGCTCTCTGAAAGGTTGCTCCTACATTCATTAATCCAAAGGTCATTTTGGCATACATGAATGTGCCCTAAGGAGTGGTGAAGGCAGTCTTTTCTCTGTCCTCAGGTAAGACAAAGATTTTATTGTATCTAGAAAAGCCATCAATCATGGAAATCATGGAAATCTTGGATGCACCAGTTACCCTTTGCAGTATGTGGTCCATCTTTGTCCAGGGGTAGTTGTCCTTCTTTGAGCTCCTGTTCAGGTTCCTGAAATCGACACAAAGTTTGATTTATCCATTCTTCTTCCTTACTAGGACCAGGTTGGCCACCCATTTAGAATATCTTAGGGGAACAATGATTTGGGCATCCAACAACTTCCTTACCTCTTTCTCCATAACAGGAAGCAACATAGGGTTTATCTATCTTAATTTCTACCTAAATGGTTTGGATTCCTCTTTCAATGGGATCTTATGCTCAATGATGCTCGTGTCATATGTTCTGAGGTCTTCATAGGTCCAAGCAAACACATCAGAAAATTCATTTAACAACTCAACATAATCGACCCTCTGATCCTTTGACAAACTGCTTGACAACTTGAAAAATTTGGGATTCTTCTCTATGCCAATATTGCACTCAGCTACATTAGCATCCTCACCTGAGATTTTACCCTTTATTGCCACATCATTTCTATCAAATAGTCTTTCCAAGGGGACTAGTCCCTTTGGGATGTGATTGCTAGGCAATTTAACAATATATTAATCAACAATTTTGTTTAGAAAAACATCAGCACGAGGATCTGTTTCAGAATCAGGCTCTTGATCAATGTGTAATGCATAAAACTCATCAACGATCTCCAAGAACCTTTTGATTTCAAGATCATCTTCAAACACTTTCCAATGCTTGATGTTGTCAGGTATAGAGGGTCTATATTTCACTTCTACATCATACCTGAGCTTGGGTGGTAGAGGGACTTTGAAATTGCTCGTTGAAATGACCATGACATTTTCTTCTTTGGGAACAAATGAAATGTTAAAAGCTAGGAAGAAAGTGTCAATGAGGCCCCATACTTCATTTTTGTAACTTCTGAGCCGAGGGTGTTTGGTTTAATAAATATTCCTGATCTCCCGGACAATCAACTCAACATCACCAAACATTGATATCTATTTAATTCCCATATCCTTTGCATCTCTTAAGCCTAAAACAAGAGCTTCATACTCTACCACATCATTGGTAGTTTCAAACTCTAACTTGTATGAAAAATATATGGATTCATGACAAGGTGACACAAAATCCACTCCAACACCAACACCTTCCCTAGAAGAGGCTCCATCGAAAAACATTTTCCACACAGAGGTAATTGGAGGAGAATCTTCACCGAGAGTAATGTCCTTTCTGATCTCAAGAGGAGGTTCAGGGACATCGGTGAGCTGTAATAAGTTGGATCCCAAATCAGTATCAAGGGAAAAAATAGGATGATTTGTGGGGTCTGCATCATAACTGATAATGTAGGCCAACTAAGATTCTATGTATAGTATTCTATGTTCCCCCCAAACACAAGAATAGTGGCATACGTGAGGTCCATCTACAACATTCCTTCGAGTCTTTTTATCCAAGATCTTGACAACAACATGCCAAAATTGACAGGAACGTCAGCCACCATAATATCCATGACCACACTTTTCATGGGTAGTTGAAACAAGGTCACAACTAGGTCTTTGATAACCCCAAGACATTGCACCCTCCTTGAATCAAAAGAGTACAAATCATGATAAGCTTTTGTGATTTCTAAACCAAGCTCTTCCATGACAGTTTTGGGCATGAGATTATGAGATGCCATAGAGTCCATCAGACAATTATGCAACACCTTATCATGTATGTTCAGTGATGTGTAGAAAGGAGGGGATGAATCATCTCTATCTTATACCATGGGACCTAAGATGACTATTGGCTTCTCATCTTGGATATTTACCAAGTCTGTGGAATGGAAAGATGGCTCAGACTGCAACATCTTAGAGAGGGACCTTTTGAAGTCTTTGTGCTTGAATAGATCTGAAAGGGGAACATGGATTTTGATCTTATGAATTTCATGCTCAAAGTTAAAAGAGGAAGGGGGATTTAGAATTTCTATCACCTCTAGGACGGGGTCTTTGGCTATTGGTGGGGGATTCATAGCTTTCTTTTCTCTACTACTGTTTGCTGTGTCTTTAGCAGGCTTCTTTTCTATGGAAGGTTGATCAGAGATGTTAGAATTCCTTTCTTTCTTCTTAGATCGAAGGTTGTATTTGATGGGGCCACCATTTTCCTTCTCCCGCTTACTCATCTCATTTATTTGGCTATCTATGAGGGATTCCTCGTATGCAGATTGAGTTAAATAAGGAAATGGGGAGGTGTCTCCAATACAATGATTTTTAGGGTCAAGCTCCTCTTCTTCCCTTTCCTCATCAATAAGTAGGTTGTTTTGAAGAGGAGTCTAGATGTTCTGATCGTTTCTATCTCTGTCCCTTTGTTCCCTTGGCATAATCCGAGGAGAATTGTTGTTCGGCCTCCTGAAGTTGCCTCTGTTATCAACATTTTGAGGATTTATGTATGTCGACTTCCACTCTACTTCCAATTTTTCCATCCTAGTTGAAAGTGATTTTAGTAACTTTGTTACTTCATCCATTTGAGGGGGGGAAATAGAGGAACCAGATGTGGAGGCTTCAGGTCTATTCCTTGGTATGTCTCTATTAGCCTTATTCTTGAGTCGGTTGCCTGCCAATACGTTAGACTCTACTTCCAGGGCCGCAACTTGCATGTGAGCCAAGGAAATATCTCTTCTCTCTCTTAGCAGGAGGCAGAAATCGAGATCAAAAGAACTAGCATAAGTGATTTTGGTGGAGGCTTCTGTGGGTTTTATCTCATCAGGGATCTTATTGTACATTTATTGAATCTTTTGGAGAAATTAGAGACATATTCCCCCTCTTTTCTCTTCAGGGACCCAAACTCTATGATATAATACATTAAATATTTTTTATCCCCCCACTGCCTGAAGAAGAAATCATCTAGAGCTTCAATACCAGCAATAGATCTAGGGTTCAAACCTCTAAACCATTTTCGAACCTCACCATCAAGGCTCTGGACAAAGACTCTCATCCAAACATATTCATTTTCAATATTTAGATTGTCTGCATAACTGTAGAAGGCAGAAAGGTGCTCTTCAACAGTTATGTCCTCTTCTCCAGTGAACTTAGGCATATATTCCAAGTAATCTTCAACAAGGAGAGCATTCATGGGCTGAGGTAAGAGTAGAGGGGCATGTCTTGCAACCACTATGGCATACATTCTGTTTCTAGGGGGATTAGCACCTGCCATAGGGATGATAGGTGGAGGATAACTAGGAGGGGAAGGGGTTTGAACAAGGGAGACTAAAAGTGAGCTTCTGAAAGGAAAAGGAAACAACAGAGGATTTTAAGAAAAGGCTACAGGGATTGGGGGAAAAGAGGTTTCCCTTTCTGCGAAATCGGTAACTCTAACAGGAGGAGGAGTGGTAAAGTTTGGGGTAGGAAAATCTTCTGAGGTGTTGGGTCTAAACCATAGTACAATTTCAAGAGAGAGAGGAGTGACAAGGATTTCTCCCTCCAATCCCAGGCCAGGAGGAGAAAACTCAACATGAGCACTCCCAAAATTTAAAGTTTGGGGAACTCCAACAGAAGGTATAACAGGAGAATGAGAAGCATAAATTGGAGTTTCTATAGAAGGACCATGAAAATCATCAAAAATACCTAGTTCCATAGTAGAGGTACCTTCATGAAGGGCCTTTCCTTTTCTGATAAATTTCTCTGGGTCAACTTCAAGTGTTGCTAAAGGCAGCTGTGGAGTAGACCTCCTATGTCTGCCTCTAGAAGCCATAGCTAAAACAATGGAGTCGCCAATAGATCCGCATCAATGGAGTCACCACAGTGGAGTCGCCTGGTGCACAATTGCAATCTTTGATGTAATGAGTTCTGATGCACCTTCAGAACCAGTAAGCTTTGTTGTTTAATCCTAGGGAAAATATTCAATTTCATCCCCGACAACGGTGCTAGAAATGTTAGTACTAGAAGTCACCTCTGGATTGCTGCAGAGGTAAGCCCAATACCCATCAATCTGTATGTCACAGTGAATAGTTTTAAAGGGTGATTTAATGGACATAGACTCAGAATATATCGCTTTAACTCAGAAAACTGGGCTAGTATGCATAGATAGGTGAGGTCTCGATCTAACTTCAGTCAGTAAGCTTGGTATAATGGTGAGTAGAAGGAAGAACTTGAGAAAGAATAAATAGGTATGCTATGGACATCTAGTCTTCCAGCAACCTATGGAGAAAAATCTCTAGATACAAGATCCTCTTGGATCCAAGAACTTGAGGAAACTAAAAAAACTGTAATAACACTGCAATCAAACATACATTACACCATAATCACAATAACTCGACTGGATCATCCATTCCTGAGCTCCCAGTATCAGAAGAAAAAGAGATGGAAAAGAAGGTTGACTGTTATTAAACAAGAAGTCTCAAATACAGATACATAACCAGAAGCCAGAGGCTTTGTTAAAACTTTACAATATGGGAGCTTATCTTAACCATCGACCCTAACAAAATATGAGAACGACTCCTAAACACTCAAAGCAAAACCACAACAGCAAGTTCGAGTCATCGCATTGAAGGCGTTACGTCTGCACGCTTCCTCGCAAACTGTGCATGCAATCTCTAATCATACGTGAACTTTAGTTAGACACAATCACACTTCAAAATGGGCCTGCAAATGAGTTGACTAGCTAACAGTATTTTCCTGGGCTTTCCATTTATGGTGGAAACGATGTCCAACCACCACCAACTACTTTAATAACTTCTTCATTGGGATTGGGGAGGCCTGAGTCAACTCTGCACCTATAGGACGTGGCGACCTCTGTATTCTTCCATCTGAATCTGCTTTGGGAGTTCATGGTGAGATTAGCGGGCAGGAGTGGAGGCTGACGCGATGGCTGGAGAAATCAGCATGAAGCAGTGAATGGATGGTGACTAGGTGGGGGTGATTTGGCATGCTCAATGTGGAGATGAGACGAGGGATGGTCATGTGGAAAAACATGGCAGAGGGAAGATAATAGGGAAAGCAAAAACACTAGAACATTGGTGCTGAGTTGTACAAGCACAACGATGAAGTGGCATGAGAATGTGATGTGGAGGCAGAGGGGGGACTGCGGTGGCAGGTGCAGTGGGGGAAATCTTCCCAGGTGGAGGTGAAAGGGAGTACGAGGGGGGAATAGATGGCGGAAGATGGTAGGCGGGAGTGGGAAAGGATATGATGCAGAGGTGAGTGGAGGACAAGTGTGCGCTAATAGAAGGTGGAAAGGGAATGGGAGAGGTTATAGGCAGAGGAGAGAGACAGAGTGGGGGACAGATGGCAAAGGGAGCAATGGCGGTAAGCGAGAGTGGTAAGTGGTCTAGTCAGAGGGGGGGTAGATGGTCAGTGTTTTTGAATGTGGGTCCAATGTCAGGAGGAGGCGCCACGATAGTGGGGGGCCTGCATTTGAAAACCACCATATTGGACCCCTCCCCCCCTGGTTAAATGCAGAACGTCGAGGGGGGTCCGATATGGATGCTGGGCTGTAGATCTATGCACGTGGATCTCAGCCACACAAATTTACGCGTTGCTTAGCATGACGCACTTAGGCTCCAAAAACTTAGGATAAGTGGGATTTTGTGGGTTTTTAGCCTGCCTCTTGCCCTTTTTTCGCCAAAGGGGTCAATTTCTTGGGAAAACACCCCCTTTACAAATAAATGTGATAACACCAGGATAAATATTTGTGTCTTCTTGTGCTTGTTTATCTGATTCTTATATATTTTAGTATATGCTTATTGAATTTTAAAAGAAGATAAAAATTTGATGGTAAATATAATGTTAACAAAACTAATGAAAATCTAACATGGTATTATAGCATGTTTCCTTTAGAACAGTCTAACCATTGGAAGGAAGATCGTGAGATTTGTCGTTGCACAGACCTAAAATTTTCAAGCTCATTGAGCACTTATTATAAATTTGTTGGGACAAATTCCATCATAGATCATCTCGCCTTGCCCTAAAGCACCTGCTACATCTCTCCGATTGACTTTTCGTCAAAATTGATTTTTTAGGGTTTTAGGCTTGTTGACATTTTCCTGGACATTGAACTTTTTGATTTAGATTCCTAACTTTTTCTTGTTGTTGATGTAATGTATTATATTAGAAGACAAAGTTGGATGGTGCACTTGTATATAATATGAGGCTGTTTGCAGGATATGTACACTTGACCAAAGGACATTTATCCAAGCATTGGCAGTAAATCCAAAGGGATCTTATATCTAGTGCACTGAGAGGAAGCTCAAGAGTTGGAGGCAACAGTGACAATGTCTCCTACAGTATAAAACAAATCAAATGGGACAAGCAACAACTAGTATCTAGGTTTTCATATCAGGTTTAATATTTTATACTGTTGCAACCTAAGTAAGTGTTGTAACTAGAATAACATTCTTTAGAATTCTATTACTGCGATTGCTATCAAACATTTAGTGACACTTGAATATTGTTATTACAATGATCATCATGTACTAATGATGAACTTGTTTACAAAATGAAATTGATCTCTTCTAGGAGATGTTCTTGGTTGTTGACTTTGTCCCAAACAAGTTATCATGTAAATTCCATGGAGGTTACCATGGAGAGGTTGTTGTTCGTGTTTCTTGTTCCGGGCATGTTTTTTTGGAGTAATGATTGGTCACAACACTTGAAGAGTGTTGTTCTTATTTCTTGTTATTATATTTTGTTTTGGCTCTTAGGCAGGTTACATGTGATAGCTCTGAGAAGGATCTACTATGAAGAACATTCTCGTTCTTGTTTTTAGTATTGTTCTTATCATAAGAATATTTTTCTTGTCTGCTATTTTCCCTTGTTGTTTCTCTTGTTCCAGGTAGGTCACAAGTGATAGATTTGAGAGGGAGTTGTAATGAAGGTTGTAGGAGGAAATAGATTAGATGCTATCTAGTTTGAGAAATGGAGCAAACTATCCAGACAAGAATTTGTATACATGACAATATACATCCATGTAACGAAGGAAAAGGGGACAAAGTCAAAACCTTCTAGCAAGATGGGTACTTTTACGGGATATAAATTATTTCATATGGATATTTATTGTGAGAAGAAAAAGGCTCCAAAGGATGACCGTATAGATCCCTCTAGTTCAATTGATCATTCTTCAAATCATCGGGAAGAGTCAATAGAGCTATAAGGCCTACCCAGAAACATTATAGTAACCTTGAAGAGACCAACATTGATCTAGGATATTTTCATTGAAGTGACTTATAAAGAATTGCATTAAATGAGCATAAATTAAAGTGCACCATTAAAGAAGGAAAAGCTCGATAATGAAGAGACATAAGCATCAAATATGAACACAAAAAACTTGATAACGGAGTTCGTCCCTAGTGGACTATGTTTCCGGGTCCTGCTCTCAAATGAGTAGGCCTTTTTATTAACTCAACAAAAGAATTTGGTAGAATACATAAGTATACCTCATTCTGAAATCAAGTTGTAGAAATCTTTACTCAGATCAGAAAAAAACAACACCATTGAATTTGTGGCATCAAATTACCCAAAAATGACTGTCTCCACGCTTCAATTCGACTCTGGCACTCCCAGGCCCAAGAGAAACTTTGTCTCGGTTTCTGTGTTCTGCAACCTGCAATAAATGATGAGGAATTTCCTTGTAAAGCGTGTCAGACCATACCCAAATGAGCCTCCCCTAGCACTTGGTGGATGCAACTTTTAAATATATTTTCCGGGATTTGTAAACAATGGAGACCGTTGGCCATTTGGTTAGCAGAGGATGTGTTAAGGCATGGATAGAGGGGGAAGTCCCGGGGTCGAGCCCACTGGCCTCCCGTTTTGGCTTGTCCGTTGTAACATATATATATATATATATATATATATATATATATATATATATATATATGGATACGTTTGTTTGGCGCCATATTTGGAGGGGTCCTGCTGGATGATTTGGCAGACCCATAAATATTTATTTTTTTTGAAATTTCATTCTTGAGCTATCATTGGGCATTTTCTCACTGCCACGTGGTAGCCCATGACTGGGCCACGTGGCATCCAACCATTGGTCCACATCAACTAATTGTACCATAACCTACCATGTCAGCGTATGACCTGCCACATCAACCTACCATGTTAACCTGCCACGTCACTGTATGGATTGCCATGTGGCACATTTTTACTGGTCCACATAATGACCCAAAAAGGCCAAATATGGGTGACATGTGGTAGCCTTAGGTGCTGCCATGTCACCATATTGTCATCAACATGATAGTGTCTCCTACTGTGTGTGCCACGTATGTTGTATGGATGTTGATGTCATCCATATTGATGCTGACGTCAAAAATACGGATCCTGCTTCATCCCCCTGTTGATTGGGCTAGGTTGACCAAAATTTGACCACAAATATATTTTGATCCGTAACTCCGTTTGATGATCTATTTGCGCCATTTGAAATCTCGCGACGTGCTCCTCACGATGATGTCATTTTCACTAAGTTTTGATAACTTTGAATTTTTTCCCTTTCTTTGTTTGCTGAGGCCATTCTGAGCTTCCTGAGTTGCTTCTGTGAGTTCTGAGTTGTCCTTGGTCTTATCTGGATCCTTTTTGGATCACGCCTTCCCACTGAGATATTTTTGGACCACCAAAAGCTTTCATCAATCAACATATAAGTGAGGTAAGAGTTCGCTTACTTCATCCTTGTTAATCCACTTTGCCTTGCTTGGATGTGTGCCCTTTAAGCCTACTCGAAGATAATCAACATCACCCCTATGTGAAGTCCTTGCCCTTTTGTCCAGGATGATATCTTCCTTTAACTCATCCAAGTAATCAAGAGCAAACTCATCAACTGAAGGTATTGAAACTTCCTCATCCTGATCCATGATCATGGGAGGCTAAAAGGGTTTCAAGTTCTCTACATTTACAAGCGATTAAATCTGCATATAAGGTGGAAGATCCAAACGAAAATCATTGGTACCACTTTTCTCCAAAATAGTGAAGGGTCCATAACGAATGGGATTGAGTTTCTTGCCTTCACCCTTCAATCTCTCCTTGCTAATGTGAAGCCATACCCGGTCTCCAACCTGGAACTGATGATCAACCTTGTGTTTTTCATGTCGAGCTTTATATTGTGCTTTAATTTTCTCCAACTATTCTCTGACTGCTTGGTGTACCTTCTGGATCCTCTGGATGAACTTGCAGGCTCTATCTTCATTTCTTTCTTTATTTGAATCGACATCTCTCCCATACATAATGTCCAAAGGAACTTTAGGTAGGTACCCAAAACATGTCTCAAAAGGAGAACACTGAGTGGAGGAATGTAAGGCTTGGTTGTAACCATGTTGTACATAGGGTATATGTTCATCCCATAACTTGGGATGCTTGCTATAGTAGCCTCAAAGAAAAGGTACCATTGTTCGTTTTACCACCTCTATATGTTTGTCGGTCTGTGGATGGAAAGCAATGCGCCTCTTAAATTTGGTGTCCATCATTCTCCACAAGCTTGTCCAAAAATCCCCAATGAATCGAGTATCTCAATTTGAGATAATGGACGTGGGTAACCCAAAGTGAACCCAAATATACTGAAAGAAGATATTAGCAGTCTGCTCAGCAATGATCTACTTTTTACATGGCATTAAGATACACATCTTGTTGAACTTATCCACTACAACATACAAATAGTCATGACCCCCTTTCGACATTGGTAAACCCCCTAAAAAATCCATGGATATACTTTCCCATGGATGGGATGGAATAGGTAGTGGTGAGTATATCCCCAGTTTTCTATTAGTGGGCTTACAAGTAGAACACATCACACCCCCCTTTACATATTTAGTTAGAATTGATTTCATTTGAGGCCAGTAACAAAACCTATGCAAATGAGCCATATTTTTTCCTACCCCAAAATTCCCAGACACAAGAGAAGTTTGAGCTTCACGTATTACATAGACTCGTTCACTTGTAGGAATACATAGCTTTCCAAGATGGTAGAGTAGTTTTCCCTACAGACAATAGTTCTCTACCTGTGCACCATGGTTTATCTTCTCATATACTTCTTTAAAATCTTCATCAATGGCATATTGTTCCACATAGCTATCATGAGATAAAGAAGTATTCTTCAAAATAATAGAAGCAACAATAGGAGGTGTATAAAGCATATCAGTTAACTTGTTACTTGTACCCTTTTTGTACTTGATTATCGAATGAAATTGTTGTAGGAAACCCATCCATCTGTAGTGTCGATATTGTTGCATTTTTTTTTTCTTGGAGGTACTGTAAGGGTTGGTGATATGTATGTATGATTGTTTCCTTCCCTAACAAGTAGTGCTTCCATTTCTTTACTCTTTGAACTAATGCATACAACTCTTTATCATATGTAGGATAGTTAACAACATCTTGGTTAAAAGTTTCAGAGTGGTAACATATAGGCTTATGATATTGCATCAATACTAGACTCATGGCATATCTGCTGGCATTTGTCTCAATCTCAAAGGGTTGTCAAAGATTCGACAGTGCTAATACTGGTGCGGTACTGATCTTTTCCTTCAAAGTGTCGAAATCTTTTTGTTGCTTTTCTCCCCACTGAAAACTATTCTTCACATTGGTTAAGGCATGCAAAGGAGCTGCTATGAAGGAGAAGTTTGAAATGAACCTCCTCCAATACTAGACTGCACCTAAGAATCTCCATATCTCGGTTACATTTTTGGGCTCAGGCCAATTTACAATTACATCAATCTTGGAGGGATCAATTTTTAATTGTCCTCCTCCTACAATATGACCTAAGTACACAAGTGCAGTCTTACCAAATTCACATTTGGACAATTTTACATACAATTTTTCCCTTTGCAAAGTATCCAATACTTGCTTTATATGCCTCACATGTTCATCCCAAGTCTCGCTAAAAATAAGAATGTCGTCTAAATATATAATAACAAAATCATCTAGAAAAGGCTTGAATACATCATTCATCACACACATGAAAGTTGTCATAGCATTACAAAGCCAAAATGACATAACTAACCACTCAAACAATCCTTGTTTGGTTTTAAAGGAAGTCTTCCATGCATCCTGTTCTGCAACCCTGATCTGATGGTATCCACTGTGCAAATCCAACTAAGTGAAATAAGCAACATTCTTGAACTGATCAAGTAAATCATCTATATGAGGAAGAGGGTATCGATTTTTCACTGTGATTTTATTTAAGGCCTTGTAATCGACACACATTCACCATGTGCATATTTCTTTGGCACCTTCATGATCAAAGAACCACAAGGATATGAACTGTGCCTCATGACCCCTTGATCCAATAATCCTTGTACCTACTTATTGATCTCTGTCATCTCTACAATTGACATCCTATACATGTCCACATTAGGAAGAGGAGAATCCTGTTGAAGTTGTATCTCATGTTGGATTTTCCTCTTAGGAGGTAATCCATCTGGTTCCCGGAAAATATCATCATACTTAGAAACAATATCAATCAATTATTTCTTATGAGAAGGATCACATCCTTGTAAAGCGTAGGATGTTCCGACATCTTTATCCCTTACGACCATGAGTACATATCTCTTATTAGTTTTTAAGAGTCTCTTCATTTGTCCTGCACTAACAAGTGTTGTGTTTACCCTCATGTTGTGAGCTCTAACAATATATTCCACTCCCCCCTTAGTAAGGTGGTATTTGTTCTCATGATGAAAGAGGACTATTTTTCTATCATAAAGATATGGAATCCCCAACACTATGCCACATATATCAAGTGATAGAACATCCAAATCCACTTCATCAATCAAATTTGAAGCAATAGCAAATCTGACCCTACATTGTTTGGTGACATTAAGTTTTTATTTATCACATACCCAACCAAGAGGATAAGGCTTTGGATGTGGTTTCATTTCAAGACTCATCTTTTTGACAAGTGCTTCAGATATCAAGTTTACTTGGGAACCCGAATCAAACAATGTATCTATCTTAGTGTGTTTAGATACAACGATTATGTGAAATAATTTATTCCTCTTTCGTTCATCATCATGAGATTCATTATTGGAATTTGAACTAGCATGAAGGTAATATTTACCTTTTACTCTAACCGCTGTGATCTTTCCCCTGTCTCATGAATTTGAGCCAAGATCTTGTTGCACTGTAGCAACGATTTTTGTCTTCCCCTTTCCACCGAACTGTTTCGGTTTCTTCTCTGGATGTAATTTCCAACAGTGTTCATCATCGTGACCACTTTTCTTGCAATGAGTGCAAGATGGATTTCCTCCTTCTCTCATCACTGTGGCAGTGTTCTTGTCCTTCCTTTTAAACTTATTAAATGGCTTATGTGGGAGATTGGAAGGTTTCTTTGTGGGATCTTCTTGAATATTATTTCCCCTGTTCTAAAGGTGAGTGGCTTGCACACAAACTTCGTCAAGACTGGTGGGGTTAAACAATAGCAAAGTATGACGAATATAACTGTGAAGTGTGCCAATATACTTCATTAAAGTTTCATAAGAATCCAAATGAATGTTTAATGCAAGAGCTTTCTTCCTAAGTTCTTCTGAGAAAATTTGTGCGGTTTGACCTTTACTCTGTCTTAAATTTTTCCATTCCATCATTGCTTTATGTAAATAACCCAATGGATAAAATTGTTTCCTTATCGCTGATTTAAATTCCGAACATGAGGAAAGAAGATTACCACACTTACTTCTGTCCTAGAGCTTGTTCTCCCACCATATGAGAGCGGTGCCTTCCAACCGAAGAGAAGCCAGTTGCCCTTTAACTTCTTCTTCATCAATATGTTGAACACGACAATATACTTCAACCTGTCGGATCCAATTATGTATCTTTTCAGGATTAACATCTCCATTAAACATAGGTAAATAAAATTTTACATCAAGCTTTAATAATGGTTTCTTAAAAGAGGCTTTATGTCTAGAATGATGAGAATGATGAGAATGCTTAGAGGACGAAGAACTAGAACTTGATGGTGAAGATGGAGGCTTAGGAGGGTCTCCTCCAGCCCCTTGATTTACCGAAGCATCACCATCAACTTGTGCTTCCTTTTTCTTCCCTTTCTGCTTCATCCTCTTCGCATAGTCTCCATACATTCGTTCAACCATTTCAGACATGTGATAAAAGACCATATGAAAGTTTTTCTCCTATTCATCACGCTTGTCCTCTTCTCCCATTTTCTTCCTTCGAGATGCACAACCAACTTCAGGATTAAAAGTCTTAAGATTTCCTTCACCCTGTTTATGCTTGGCCCTAGTAAGAATTCACACTCAACAATTCAAGTGAAATACAACTGCTCTAATACCAACATGATCCGAGATCTTTTCATCGAAGTGACTTATAAAGAATTGCATTAAATGAGCATAAATTAAAGTGCACCATTAAAGAAGGAAAAACTCAATAATGAAGAGACATAAGAATCAAATCTGAACACAAAATAACTTGATAATGGAGTTCTTCCTGGTGGACTACATCTCTGAGTCCTGCTCTCAAATGGGTAGGCCTTTTTATTAACTCAACAAAAGAATTTGGAAAAATACACAAGTATACCTCATTCTGAAATCAAGTTGCAGAAAGCTTTGCTCAGATTAGAAAATAGATAACACCATTGAATTCATGGCATCAAATTACCCAAAAATGACTGTCTCCATTCTTTAATCCGACTCTGGCACTCCCAGGCCCATGAGAAACTCTATCTCGGTTTCTGTGCCCTGCAACTTGCAATAAATGTTGAGGAATTGCCTCGTAAAGCATGCTAGTCCGTACTCTCACACGCCTCCCCTAGCACTGGGATGATGCAACTTTTAAATATGTTTTATGGGTTTTGTAAACAATGGAGACCGTTGGCCATTTGGTTAGTGGAGCATGTGTTAAGGCATGGATGGAGGGGGAGGTTCCGAGATCGATCCCGCGGGCCTCCCCTTTTGGCTTGTCTGTTGTAACATATATGTGTGTATATATATATATATATATATATATTTAAGCAAGTTGGTTCTGCACCCTTAGCGAAGGTTTGAATACGTTTGTTTGGCGGCAGATTTGGCGGGGTCCCGTCGGATTTGGCGGACCCGCCAATATATAGTTTTTTTGAAATTTCATTCTCGGGCTGTCATTGGGCATTTTCCCATTGCCACGTGGAAACCAACCATTGGGACATGTCAACCAATTGTACCATCACTTTCAATGTCAGCGTACAACCTTCCACGTCATCCTTCCATGTCATCTGCCATGTCACCGTATAGACTTCCACGTGGCTGTACAGACTGCCAATTGGTACATTTTTACTGGTCCACATAATGACCCGAAAAGGCCAAATATGAGTGACATGTAGTAGCCTCTGGTGCTTCCACGTCAACATGATGACATCAACATGACACATGTGCCACTTATGTTGTATGAATGTTGACGTCATCCATACTGATGCTGATGTCAACAATTTGACTCATCCCACTATTGACTGGGCTAGGTTAACCAAACTTTGACCACAAATATATTTCAATCCGTAACTCCATTTGACGAGCCCTTTGCGTCGTTGGAAATATTGCGACGTGCTCCTCATGATGATGTCATTTTAACTAATTTTTGAGAACATTGAATGTTTTCCCTTTCTCTATCTGTTGAGGCCATTTTGAGCTTCTTGAGTTGCTTCTGTGAGTTCTGAGTTGTCCTTAGTTTTCTATAGATCCTTTTTGGATCAAGCATTGTCCATGATACTTTGCAAGATGCAAAGGGCATGAAGATATATGGAATTTATGAGCCATATCATAAGGAGGATCAGATGGCTCCACTAGTGGTGAGGCAGGTGGTCCCACCAAGTGCCAGCTTAGAAGGAGCCAGAGTTTAGAGGGAGTCATCCCTCAATATCCAATAGGGAGGATCAATCTCTCAGTACAGTCCACAAGAGAGAAGAATTCAGAAGAGGTTAGCAGATGTAGAGGGAGAAGATGGCTCTAGAGATTATATAGACTCAAAGGAAGTCAAGTTTCAAAGGGAGCATGCAAAATTAGAGTGAGCCTAAGCTCAGAGAGAGTCAGTTGACTCAGAGGAAGACCACATCATTTAGAGGAAGTTCCCCCTTAGATTTAGGTGGGAGAGAGATACGTCTTCCAGGAACGACTGACATGTGCCATGAGTTGAGGAGGCTAGATCAAATCTTGAGAGAATTCGAGGAGACATGAGACCTCCTGGAAGGATTCCCTTCTTTCAATAGCCTTTTCTATAGTGATAGAGGAGATAGCTAGTCAGAAGAACTGGGATATGTATTTTTCCTCAGTTTCAAAGAAAGAAAGAGACCACATAGGTTTTCCACGTATGTAGCGTCGATGAGAAATATCATTGATTCAAGACCTTCCACTTATGAGGAAGTTGCAAAGAAGCAAGTGTGGAAGGATTCTATGATGATGTGTGGAAAGTAGTTCCGGAGGGAAGTCAACGGTGAATTCCAAGTGGATATATACAAGATCAGTATGTTGCAGATGAAAACATAGAGAAATACAAAGCAAGATTTGTGGCTAGAATATTCTCCCATAAAGAAGGACAAGATAATGACGAGACACTTTCTCTAATAGCCAGAAGAAGTGTACATAGAGAAACCATAAGATACATGAGAAGGAGTCTCATGTCTACAAATTGAAGAAATATTTGTATAGGCTTAAGAAGGCACCCAGGGCATGGTATGCCATAACAAAAAATTATTTGATGAGCTTGTGGATGATTGTGCTTTGATATTGGATGACCTATTTCTTAAAGGGGATGAGAATATCACAAATGGGTGCAAGAAGGAACTCACTTTAGATTTCGAAATGAAGGATCTGGATTTGATAGGAATAGAGGTGTGGAAAAGGCCAGATGAGACTTTCCTTAGCCAAGGAAAATATACGGTTGAGATCCTCTAGAGATTCAAGATTACGGACTGCAAGTCCATCGAAACTCTTATGGTTACGAATTTGAAGCTATTGAGTGATTCATATTCAGATTTGGTTGATGCCATGATGTACAAACAATTGATCGGATCCTTGATGTACCTGGTTAACACTGAGACAGACATACGCTTTATAGTGAACACCTTGAGTCAGTACATGGTTGAGCCTGGACACATACATTAGATAGAAACAAAGCATGTGTTGAGGTACCTACATGGTACGGTTGGATATGGACTTAGATATGTCTCGGACGGTGCAGTAAGATGCAAGGTTATACAGACTCTAACAGGGCGAAGAGTTCAGTGGATGGGAAAATCACATCATGATGTTGCTTCAGGTTGGGATCAGGTATGATCTCATTGTTAAGAAGAAAATAGAGGTCAGTGGCACTCAATACAACAAAGGCAGAGTATATTGTAGCCAATGTTGCAATCCATGATATAGTGTGGATTTAGAAGTTGCTTGCATGGTTATTTGATCTAGAGTTGGAACCGAATTTGATACATTGTGATAATCAAAGTTGCATAAAGCTTTCAGAGAATCATGTCTTTAATGACAAGTCAAAGCATATAAAGATAAAATACCATTACATCCGAGACATGGTGTAGAGAGGAGATGTGGTGCTCCAACACATATCCACAGATGCTCAGATAATGAACATTCTCACCAATCCTCTGTCTAGAGTGAAGTATGAGTACTTCAGAGACAAGCTTGGCTTGATGCAGAATCTCTGCCCTCATTGAGAGGGAGGTGTGATGTTTCTCCTCCAGTAGGATTCCCCTTTGGCCAAGGGTTTCCTAGATCAATCATGTGAGGTGAATGGGGGATAAATGTACAACCTGGTACAAGTATTTCCTATGCAATGTGAGGTGGATAGGTGTGAATAAGACTTGTAGTATAGCCTTGCCTAAGCCATGAGAGGTGGCTAGGTGTGAATGGGGCCATGATCATAATAATTCCTATGCCATGTGAGGTGACAAGGTGCAAATTAGACTACTGGGAGAGGAGAAACATCACAACCTGATGCAAGCTTGCTTATGCCATGTGAGGTGGCTAAGTGTGAATAAGACTTGTAGCGTGGTCTTGGACCATGGCGTAGCCTTTCTTGAACCATGTGAGGTGGCTAGGTGTGAATGGGGCTATGGTGGTAGTCTTTCCCATGCCATGTGATATGGATGGGTGTGAATAAGACTACTGGTAGAGGAGAAACATCACACCATAGGTGTGGGGAATATGGAAATAATCATGTACTGCTGGGTTGCATGGTAATATTTGTGTGCTACTAGTTGATCATAGTATACGACAGTATTTGTGTACTACTAGACAACATGATAGTAGTTGTGTGCTACTAGTTGATTGTTACATAGTCATGGATACTATTGCAGTAGTTGTGTACTACTGGACAACATGGTAGTAGTTGTGTGCTACTAGTTGATTTCTACATAGTCGTGGAGACTAGTGGATTGCACAGTAGTATTTGTGTGATACTAGTTGATTTCAGCTTAGTTTTAGAGACCATGGAAGGATATTTGAGCTATTGGTGGCATGGTGGTAGCCTGGGGCTACCAGTTGATTGCAAGGTAGTCATTGGACTACTAGAAGAAAAAATATTGGAAGAATACCTCCCTATCTAAGAGGGAGTGTTGATGTTTTGGTAGTTGCGAGAAATATTACCTCATAGACAAATTTTCTTAGAGAAGAAGAATATTCCAGAGGTCGAAGGAATACCATTGAACAGTTGAAGAATACCCTGGAAAATAATAAAGTGAAATTATAGAAGACTACAAAAGAGAAGCCGATCCACATGAAATAATTAAAGTGGAAATATAATTTCCATGAAGAGAAGTCGGCCCACAAAAATAATAAAATAAATATGAAGACCCATAATAAGAAGTTGTCCCCAGAAATGCACCTAGATTAGTATAAATACAGGGATGGATCATTTCATTTGTACAAACACACAATTCTCCTTCTGCAATGTGCACTAGGCAGTTGCAACAGTTTCATTATTTTTGGTTTTTGGTTCTCTTGGAGAGTGTGCCCTACTTGGGAAAGGATATTCTTGGTGGATCTTGGTGGTTTCTCTTGTGTGCTACTTATGGAAGAGTTGTGCTAAGGTTGTGTGGTGTTTCCCAGTTGATTCATGTCAATTGCAATTGCAATAATGATTGCAGTTGCAATTACCAGTTGCCAATTGTGCCAATTCTGTGGTGCGCTATCTTTCTCTAGTGATGCACCTATCTTGCGCTAGTTCTATGGTGCTACTCAATTTTCTACCCTCACTAGGGTTTGACAAGAAGAAGAGATAATTATTTGTTATCAAGGTTTCTTCATTGTTGGTTTTCTCTTGTGAATAGAGCTTGTTCATGGTTGTATTGGAAATATTCTCTCTAAGAAAAGTTGGATGGGTTTTTCCCAGGATAAATATTTGTGTCTTATTGGGCTTGATTATCTGTTGCTTATATATTTCAGTATATGCTTATTGAATGTTAAAAGAAGATAAAAACGCTATGGTTAATATAATGTTAACAAAACTAATGAAAATCTAATAGTGAGAGGTACCACATCAACATGCCATGTCAGAAGAAATGTTAATAGTATGGCACACTAGCAGGGCCATGATGGAAGGTCATGGACCGAGTGGTGGAACAATGTAGTGGAACTACAACATCCGAAAATATGGAAATCCAATGTTTCTTGTAAATGGATTTTTGTGAAATGTCCGATCCTGGATGCCATGTCAGCAAGATAGGTCAGATGCCATATTAGTGAATTTTTAGAAGCCATGTTGACAAGAAGGATCATTAGTAGATAAAATCGTAGGCCATGGGGTGGATGGCAGATGGTGGAACCGAGAGGTGGAACTCAAATCATTCGAAAATCTAGAAATCTGGAGATTCGTAAAAATGGCATTTTTGAAGAATATCAGATCCCAGATGCCACATCATCATGTTGTGTTGGGTGCCACATCTGTGCCCATGTAAAATGAAACATTAGCAGAGGATATTCAATGGAGACATAGTGTCAGTTTGTATGGCAGATGTTGGATAGTGGAACTAGGAGGAACCATAAGAAATCCAGAAATATGGAGATCCAGAAACTCTCATAAAAGGGATTTATGAAATGGCCATATTTAGGATGCCACGTTGACAATGCCACATCATGCCACATAAGCACCAAATGTCATGCCACATCCTCACAGTGACATGTTAGAAATTGGTTGAATTGTCGGTGGAGTTCAAGAATCATATCTCGAGGTAAAAGGGATGGTCAAGATCTTCCTTAGTAAGATTTGGATGGTGGAACCAAGACCATCTAAAAATATTGGGTTTCATTAAAAGGGGGAGTTAATAGAAAATACAGATGGTGGAATGGTGCATTAGAACTCGAACCATCTGGATGTCCGAAAATTTAGGATTTTTGGAAAATGCCAGATGCTAGATGGTCGAATGTGGAACCTTGACACAACAAAACCCTAACATATCAAAGTGGTTGGGAGGATTTAAGGTAAGTGAGACATGTCATTTCAACATGGGTTCCACATATGATGAGATCCCAGTCCATGTGAGTCTCTAAGTCCAATGAGAAGGTTCCAAGTGGAGGGTGAAACATGTAAGAGGACATGTGTCCTTCCATAGTGAAAATGGGATGAAGATAAAAGGTTATTGATCGATCACCTTCGAAGCCCAATATTAATCTGTACTGTTAGATTGAATAGATATCAACCATTATATCTCTCAAGATCATGTGACCTCGTCAAAGTTTGAGCACCTTAAAATCCCATTAAATATCTAGACCATTGATCAATGTGATTCTTCACTGTCCGATATAGTGGACATGCAAGTTATATATAGAGGTATAGAGGCAACGGGTGGGACCCAAACATTCCCATAAATTATGCTTGAGTGCCAAGTGGCGGTCAGTCATTGGAGACACACCAACAAAATTGGAAAATAGGGAAATTCCATGTGGAAGTCAGGTACATGTGGGACCTATATCATCAAGGGAAGACTAATCCAGAAATCTAAAAATCCAGGTTTCTAGTTAAACATACTTATTAGAAGGTATGGATCCCATATAGAGAGGAACCTTGCGGTGGAACTAGGATATCCAAAAATATGAGGATTTGGGATTTCGTAAAAAGGGACTTTTCCAAAAGTTTGGATTCTGGATGAGCTGATATCCAGAAGGTTTGAGGATGTCAGATGGGTGGATAACTGGGAGTTTCGTATTGGGTTGTTATATTCTTTACAATGAAAGTTGAAGGTCAAAGTGATCAACCATAAAATTTGAAATCAAAGTGATCGACATCAAGTTGAGAGGTTAGTCAACAAGATGTTGTCAGGTGCTCGTGTGGCAACCGACTAAATACCAAATGTCGGTCAAACAGTAGTCGACTATAACATAATCTTGAGATTCATGGGATTTGTAGCCAATGATCTGCGTGGATCGGTAACCATTTTTAAGTGCCATTATTTAGGGATTTTCCTACTGTAAAGCTTATAAATAATGTTGGTTGTGGATTCTAATATCTTCTTGATTAAGAGGTCTTGTTTCAGTCATGTTTGGACCCCATTACCCGACGAGGGGGTGTGGGGGGGGTTTTCCCTCCCACTTCTCTCGCCAGGGCAGTTTAGGGGGGTGGGAAAGAAATTTTGGAGCTCCCCCTGCTGGCGGAGGATTCAGGGGAAGCACCCCCAAAGAAAAAATTTGGGAAAAATTTCCTTGTAAAATATTGTAATTTCATAATCAATTTGGACCATTCATTATAAGGTCGCAAATATGACGATATAAGTTATGCTAGGAATTTTTTTTCCCAGAAGGAAACCCTCTTTAATGTATGAGGTAATTGTATTACGGTTGGGTGAGTGAGTGAATATTGTATTCTAAGAGAGAATAATGTGAGAGAAAGAATAGGAAGTTACATCGGATATGTTGTAGGTTGTATCCCTTGATTTGTTGAATAATAATAAAGGAAGGACCTAGAAATTTCTCTGATGGACGTAGAACACACTAGGTGAGACATATATATGTGTGTCTCTATTATATTGTGTATATTTTGTGTTTCATTTCCACATTTATTTTATTTTATTGCTTTGTGATCCATTTTTTCTAACAACTGGTATCAGAGCGAAAGGTAACTTGCAGGAAAAGAGGATTCCCGGTTTGAGTGGGAGCAATGACGGAAGATGGAAAGTTTAAGGTTAAGAAATTTAACGACCAAAAATATTAGTTATGGAAGATGCAGATGGAAGATTATTTATATCAGAAGGAGATTTACCTACCGTTGGGCAGAAAAGAAAAACAACATACGTGTATGAAGGACAAAGAATGGGAGATTGTTGACATAAAGGCACTGGGAACAATACAATTGTGCTTGGAAGCATCGATGGATTTCAATATATCGAAAGAAAATACAATGGAGGATATGTTGTACACATTGAATAAAATATATGAAAAACCCTCGACTTCCAACAAGGTATTTCTAATGAAGTAGTTATTTAATATGAAGATGTCAGAAGATGGGTCTATTGTCGATCATTTAAATGAATTCAAAACGATTACTAATAAGCTAAGTTCTGTAAAAGTGGAATTTGATAATGAGGTTAAGGATATTTTAATCTTATGCTCATTGCCAAAAAGATGGAATGGCTTGGTCATGGTTGAAGTAACTTTTTCTTTGGTTCAAACACTCTGAATTTTTATGATGTTGTTGGTGTTATCCTTAGCAAGGAAATGCGACGAAAAAACATAGGTGAGACATTAGGTAATGCATTGACTATGTAGAACAGGGGAAGACAAAGGGAAAGAGGAAAGAGTCCAAGAAACCATGGGAGGTATAGGAAGGGTAGATCCAAATCCAAACTAGGAAAGATAGAGTGTTGGAATTGTGTGAAGAAAGGACATATGAAGAAAGATTGCATAGCTCCAAAGAAACAAAGAGATGGACAACAGGAGAAAAATCAGGAAGAAAATGTAGCAGGTGATGTGTTACAAGATGCTTTCATTCTTTTTTTAGATAATATTACCAAGTCTTGGGTAGTAGATTCAGAGGCTTCATTTCTTTCCACACCCCATAGGAAATATTTTCAAAATTATGTTCAAGGTGATTTTGGACAGGTTTATTTGGGTGATGATGAACCATGTTAAATTGTTGGAATGGGTAAGGTACAAAAAAATAAAATGAATGGAAACCAATGGTTATTGAAAGAAGTGAGACATATACCAGATCTAAAAAGAAATATAATTTCAACATGAGAATTGGCAAGGGAAGGTTGTATATCTACATTTACAGATAAGACATGGAATGTCACTAAAGGATCGTTAGTAATGGAAAAAGGAGAGAAGGTAGGTACATTGTATTTATGTACTGGTAATGTTGACTCTTCTATCTATTTAGATTCTACAGGAGTGGATACAACACTATGTCAACATAGACTTGGAAACATGAGTGAGAAAAGGATGAAAATACTTCACAAAAGGAATTTGTTTCCAGATCTTAAATAAGTTGTTTTGGATTTCTATGAACACTATGTTTATGGAAAACATAAGAGAGTCAAATTTCTCAGGGTTGGAAAGGAAAATGATATTGAAAATTTAGAGCTTGTGCATACATATGTATGGTGACCAACTCATGTATCATCTCTTGGTGTCTCTCATTATTATGTTACTTTTATTCATGATGCAACTAGAAAAACTTGGGTTTATTGCATTCGACAAAAAAATGATGTTTTTGACACTTTTAAGAAATGGAAAGATTTGGTTGCGAATGAGACATTAAAAAGGTTGAAGTGTCTCAGATTAGAAAATGGAGCTGAATATTGCGTCAAGGAGTTTGATAATTATTGTTCATACCATGACATTCGTAGAGAGAAGATAGTTCTAGGAACACCACAAAAAAATGGTGTCTCAGAAAGGATGAACATGACAATCATGGAATATGCAAGGAGTATGAGATTGCATGCTGGGTTGCTCTTAAAGTTTTGGGAAGATGTTGTAGATACTGATATTTAATTAATAAATAGAGGGCCTTCAAGCTCCTTGGATGGTGGCATTCCAAAGGATTCATGGACAGGTAAAAAGGTAAACTACTCATTTCTGAAGACTTTTGGTTGTGAAGCATTTGTCCATATGGATAAATAAAATAGAACAAACCTTGAGGAAAAATCCAAGAAGTGTACCTTTATTGGATATGGTGTTAATGATTTTGGTTATCAGTTATGGGATTAAGAAAATCATAAAATCATTAGGAGTAGATATGCGATATTCAATGAAAATGTCATGTACAAAGATTAGTTGCAGAGAAAGATACATGAAAAGGAAAACACAAAATACACAGTGCTTGATGAAATCAAAGAAAATGAAATTCCAAAGGTATAAGAAAACTAAAATGTACAACAACAAGAGCAACAAGTACCTCAAAATCCTACAAGTGTTGTTAGAATATCTACCAGGTTAAGTACACCCTCTGAACAATACTCTCCTTCATTGTATTTTTATTGTTGATTGATTCTGGTGAACTAGAAAGTTATGAAGAGGAAATGCAAGTAGACACTAAAAATAAGTGGGAGCAAAGAATGAAAGAGAAAATGGATTCCTTGGTAAATAACTAGACTTGGGACTTGGTTCAATTTCCTACAGGAAAAGAAGCATTGCAAAATAAATGGGCTTACAGGTTCAAGGATGAATATGGAGGAAAAAAATGGTACAAGGTTAGATTTGTTGTAAAGGGGTTTGCACAAAAGAAAGGTATAGAGTTTGATGAAATATTTTCTCCTATTGTTAAAATGACTTCAATTAGGACTATTTTAAGTCTTGTTGTAGTATAAGATTTGCATCTTGAACAATTATATGTAAAAACAACTTTTCTCCATGGGGATTTGGAGGAAGATATTTATATGCAACAACCATAGGGGTATGAGGTCAAAGGAAAAGAGAATTTGGTATGCAGATTGATGAAGGGATTGCATGGCATAAAGAAAGCTTCAACACAGTGGTATTTGAAGTTTGATAGGTTTGTGACAGAGCAAGGTTATATTAGATGTCATTCTGATCATTGTGTTTATTTTAAGAGGATAGAAAATGGAATCTATACTATCTTGCTATTATATGTAGATGAAATGATTATTGCAGGGTCTAACATAAATGTGCTCAAAAGGAAATTAGCTAATTCATTTGTGATGAAGGATTTGGGTGTTACAAAGGAAATCCTTGGTATAAGAATAACAAGAGACATGCAAAATCACAAATCGACATTGTCTTAGGGTGAGTACATAGAGAAGGTGTTGGAGAGGTCTAGAATGTAGAATGAAAAACTAGTTAGTACACCTTTGGCTATCCATTTCAAATTAACCAAGGAAATGTGTCCCAAAACACAAGAGAATATATAATACATGTCAATGGTCCCTTATTCATCAGTAGTTGACAACTTGATGTATGCTATGGTGTGCATAAGACTATATATTTCACATGCAGTGGGAGTTGTGAGCAGATATATGAATAATCCAGGTAAATAACATTGGGAGGCAGTAAAGTGGATTCACAGGTGTTTGTGAGGCACTAATACTCATACATTATGTTTTGGAGGTTCAAACATTGTTCTATAGGGATATGTTGATTCATATATGGAAGGTGATAAAGATAGCAAGAGAAACACCACATGGTATGTTTTTACTATAGGTGGAACTGCAGTAAGTTGGATTTCTAAACTGAAAAAAGTTGTCGCACTTTCAACAACAAAATCATAGTATGTTGTTTCCACAGAGGCTAGTAAAGATATGATTTGGTTACATAGGTTTATGGAGGAATTATGAAAGAAGTAGGAGAATAGTAGGTTGTACTGTGACAACCAAAGTGCCATTCATATTGCAAAGAACTCAAACTTCCATTATAATACCAAGCATATACATCTTAGGTAACATTTCATACAATCTATTTTGGAAGATGGACAATTGAAGTTGGAAAAGATACATACTAGCTAGAATCATGCAGACATGTTAACAAAGGTAGTAAAAAGGGAGAAAATGAGTTCCTACTCAGTTTCAATTGGTATTCAAGCATGAAGGTGAAGTTGAGAAATTTTCCAGGTCCAAGGTGGATCATAGTCCAATAGGTACAACAACAATGAAGTTGTTTAGATTAGTATCTAGGTGGGAGATTGTTGGTTATGGAGTCTAATCATCAAAGGTCGTGTTTCAGTCGCGTTTGGACCCCATTACCTCAATAGGGGGTGTGGGGGGGAATCCACCCCCCATGTCTCTCGCTAGGGGGGTTTGGGGAGGACGAGAAATTTTGGAGCCCCCCTGGAAGGTATATTTTTTGGGAAAAATTGCCTTTTAAAATATTGTAATTTCATAGTCAATTTGGACCATTCATTATAAGGTCACAAATTTGATGGTAGAAGTTATGTTAGGGATTTTTCCCCTAGAAGGAAACCCTCTTTAATGTATGAGGAAATTGTATTGTGGCTAGGTGAACAAGTGAATATTGTATTATGAGAGAGGATATTTTGAGAGAAAGAAGAGGATGTTACAACGAGTATGTTGTAGGTTGTATCCCTTCATTTGCTGGATAATAATAAAGGAAGGACCATAAATTTTTTCTTGTGGATGTATCCCACACTGGGTGAACCAGGTATATCTGTGTCTCTATTGTATTGCGTATCTTCTATGTTTTATTTCTGCATTTGTTTTATTTTATTTCTCTGTGATTCTATTTTTCTAACAAATAAGGCATGTTGTAACACTATAAAAGCTAATATTTAGATCAATCTTAAATGTTCCTGCTAATCTTTAGCATAGGTTGTTGGTCAAGTAGATGCAATCCGAATTGGACACATGGTTTTTCTTATGTAAAGCAAGAGAGTATGATGGCAATTTTGTCTTAGGTGTAGACCAAGGTTAGTCATGTAACCCTTTATTCTGAATGAATAAGACAACAAGAGAGAAATATGCTCAAGGAATGTTGGTTTTCCTGTTTGGGTTTCTAGGGTAAAATATTTGTGTACTGTGTGATTACTTTGTCATTTACTTTCTTGTTTAAATATTTATTCTTCTCTTCTAGCAGGTTTAGTGTGGAAGTCTGTTTGCCAACATGTGGTATTAGAGCATGGATGGTCGATATAGGACTTGAGCTTAACCCTAGGTCTAGTAAGCTTCACAAGTCAAATATCTTTAAAGTTTCTCTTGAAACAATGACAAATAGTTCGAGGATAGACATCAAAAAATTCAATGGAAAAAATTTTGAGCTTTGGAAGCTTAAAATTGAATATCTCATTGTAGATTGAGAACAATGGGTAACAATTTGTCAAGGTACCATTCCGATAGGTATGTCAAGGGAAGAATGGGAGAAACATGAAATAAGGGCAAGGAGTATGATTTGACCGTGTCTTGCATATTCGGTGTTGTTGAATGTCTCAGGTGAAGACTCAACCAATAACTTATGGGACAATTTGGGAAGCTTGTACAAGTTGAAATCCCTAGTAAATAATCTATTCCTTAGAAAAAAATTGTATCTTCTGAGGATGAGTGATGATAGTTCAGTAACTGAGAATTTGAATGCATTGAATACTATAATTATCCAATTATCATTTGTAGATATCAAAATCACTAAGGAGGAGAAATGTATTAGCCTATTATGTTATTTTCCATATTCTTGGGATAACTTAGTCGTGGCTATAACGAGTAATTCAACCAAATTAGTGCTAGAATATGTGGTTGCATGTCTACTGTCAGAAGAAATGATACAGAAGAACATGGAAGGATTAGACAAAGATGATTTAACGGTGAGAGGTCAACAGGTTGATAGAGATAAGGGAAAATTATCCGGTATAAATTCTAAGTCAAAGGGTAGATATAAATCCCCAGTTCAGTCGACAAGAAGATGCTAGAAATGTGATAAAGTTGAGAATTATAAAAGGGACTGCAAGGCGAATGTGATAGAATTCGGTATAGGATATGATGAGAAGAAATCGACTTAGAGAAAGACTACTCTAGATAAAGGAGATGATGTTTATTTGGCATTGACCAATACACAGTCAGAATAAGGTGTTTGGATGATCAACTCAGGAGCATCCTATCATATGACACCTCACAAAGAATGGTTATGTGAATATGAGAGATATGAAGGAGGATATGTGGTCTTGAGGGATGTCTCGACAACCAAAATTGTTGTACGCAGAAGATTCTAACTGATACTACAATATGGGAGGAGCATAACCCTTCTAGGTGTGCTACATATTCCAGGTTTGGTAAGAAACCTGATATCTGTTAGAAAGATGAGTGATGAAAGAGTGCATACTCTATTTTGGAAGGACATGTGCAAAATGGTCAGAGGAGAAATGGTTTTAATGAAAGGAGTTCAGATTGGAACCCTGTACAAGTTATTAGAGAATGTCGACTCGATTGGATGCAACAACATTGTTGTTTCTGAAGTTGAATTGACTCAACTCATTTCGGGCTAAGTCAATTCAAATTGATTTGACAAGTATTCATCAAGTCAACCCGACCATGTTATTGCATGAAAGGATGGGGCACATCAAATAAAAAGGACTTCAAGTCATGTGTAACAAAGGTATGGTCGAAGGTTTTCTTGAACGTAATTTAGAAATAAATTTTTGTGAACATTGCATATATGGAAAAAAAAATTGGGTTAGGTTCTCATCTGGAGCGCAAGGGTAAAGGAGATTATAGAATTGGTTCATAGTGATGTGTTTGGGCCTGTAACAGTCCCTTCACTTGGTGGATCCCTATATTTTGTGTCCTTCATAGATTATTTTTCTAGGAAGACATGGATATATTTCCTGAGGAATAAATCAAAGGTTTTCGAGAAATTCAAAGAGTTTAAATATCTTGTGGAAAACTAGAAAAATAAGAATATCAAGGTGCTAAGAATTCACAATGGTGGTGAATTCTATCGTAAGTATTTTGAGCAGTTCTGCAAGAAGTGTGGCATAACACGCCAAAATACCGCACCATATACCCCACAAAAACATGGATTTTCCAAAAGAATGAACACAACATTGATGGACATGGAAAGGATCATGCTTAGTGGTGTTGGGATCACATAAGAATTTTGGGTGGAAGCAGTTGACACTACAAAATATTTGGTGAATAGGTCTTCTTCATTAGTGCTAGTCAACACGAATCCACATGAGGTATGGTTTGGTAAGAATCACTTTCACATCTCAATTTATTTGGATGTGATGCATTTGTGCATGTTCCCAAGTAAAAGAGGATAAATTTGGACAAGAAGGAGGTCAAGTGTATTTTCATTGGATACAAAGAAGGAATGAAAGGATATAAGCTTTTGGATCATGCATCAAGGAGAACAATGTAAAATATAGATGTGGTATTCAGATAATTTGGAGGTAAGTCCGAGTCTGAAATGGTTCAAATAGAGAAAGATCTAGAGAAGGTGAGGTTTGAATAGAGGAACAAAGAAAAGGATTTAGACGAGTCAATTGAATTAGATGAAGGGGTGGGCCAACCAATCCCAATTGTAAGGAGGTCAGAACAAGTAAGAAAAATAGTCGAAAGGTACATTCCGCTTGAATTCTAATTTGCATTTGTGTTAACTGCCATTGACGAGGAGCCCAATTTGGTCAGGGAGGCAGTCGACTTGATAGAGGGTAAACATTGGAAGGAATCCATGGTCAAAGAGATGGAATCCTTGCATAAGATTGAGAGGTGGGATTTGGTCAAACTACCTATTGGAAGAAATCCGATCGGTAGCAAGTGGGTGTTCAAGAAAAATATGAATGTGGTAGGTCAAGTCGAGAAATTCAAAGCTCGACTGGTAGTGAAGGGATATTCCCAAGTCGAAGGAGTCGAATTCGGTGATATTTTTTTCCATTTTGAAAAATTAACTTTCATTAGAGTCCTAATGTCTTTGGCTACAACATTTGATCTTGAAATAGAGAAAATGGACATGAAGAAAATGTTCGTACATGGGGACATGGAAGGATAAATCTACATGAAACAAACTGAAGGATTTGCAATAAAGGGAAAGAAAGAGCTAGTGTGCAAATTTAAAAGATCCCTTTATGGTCTAAAGCATTTACCAAGGATGTGGTACCAAAATTTTGACACATTAATCCTTATTTTTGGATTTGTGAGAAGCAAAGTTGATCACTGCATATATTCGAAGGAAGAAGGTGGGTGTTTCATATATGTAGCATTGTATGTCGACGACATGTTACTAATTGGAAACAACATGGATGCAATAAAGGAGGTGAAGAAGCAAATACCCTCCCAGTTTGACATGAAGGATCTCAATGAAACAAACTTCATTCTGGGAATGGGGATCAAGAGAGATCACACAGTTAGAAATTTGTGGTTGAACTAGAAGAAATATATTGAAACAATCTTGAAGCATTTCAACATGCAGTATTACAAACCTGTAAGGGTGCCAATTCCTATGGAAGAAAGGCTAATTGCTAAACAATTTCTAAATACACAAGAAGAAATAGAGGACATGGCACATGCTCCCTATGAAAGCTCTATTGTTAGTCTAATGTATGCGATGTTTTGCACTCATCTAGACATTGCCCATGTAGTGGGAGTGTTGAGAAGATACACGTCAACACTTGGAAAATAACATTGAAAAACTGTCAAGAGAGAATTAAAGTATTTTGTGGTACAAAAGATTATGCTATATGCTACCAAGGGAAACCTGGAGCTAATAGTGAAGTAAATGTACATGGCTTTGTCAACGTTGAATGGGCTGGAGATTTGGATCGACTAAGGTCAACTAGTGGATATGTGTTCAAGATGTTTGGTGGAGAAATCAATTGGATGAATAAGAGATAAGAAGTTGTAGCCTTGTCAACAACAGAAGATGAATACATGGAAACCACTCATGGAAGTTGTTGGTCCTAAAGTATGCACCTAACTACTAAGGTTAGATCTAGGCCACCTCAATTATTGGAATGATTGGTGTTTATAAGTTTAGTTTATTTGTTTTGATGGTTAGCTGATAAGTGAGGTTCAAGGGCATGGGTCTAGTTGGACTATTCCACAATATTCACCACAATATTTCCCTTAGCCAGTGGCATGCATTCTGGTGTAGCATATACAAGATATAAAATTAGAACATAAACACTGACAAACATACAATTTGTCACTTGGAGCTATAAATTTTAGATCTAACACATTGCATTAAACATAAAACAATATTTGGAATACACTTCTCAACAGGTTGTAAGCACATTAGCTGAAATAAAGAGAATATTTTATTTGCAAAAAAATTCAACATGCATCCAAATAAGAAGAAAAGAAAAGAAATATTGAGAAAAATAAAGTCTATTCATCGGAAATTATATTCACTTAGTAGAAAACTTTGCAAATCTCACACTTCATAAGCCTAGTATATATCCTTATAGCTTGATACACCCAAAGAATTTGAACCCCTTTTCATTCTCATATTCTTCTATTTATCCACTAAAGGGATTCGAATACCTATCTTAGATCCTAAATCCTAGGGTTAATTTCTTCATTACATTCAAATCCGTAGATATCAAACTTCACCATTCAATTATGATTACTATCCAATAAGACTTCATTACATTGAGTGAAGTAGAGTTTAAGTGATAATTTGTAGGGATAACTCCCCTTTTCTGGGCCTACAATCTCGACCTAATCAAAACATTGTTTTTATAAAAAATGTATTTATTACAACTAGTTGTAATAGCTCAAACTAAAACAAAAAGATTCTATCACTGAAACTAGAGTCACTGTTGATAACAAAAGTGTAGGAGTTGCATAACAAAAGTATTCAAAAGTTGTAACTTGTTTTTGACTTCGCTTGGATCCCCATGCATGCCTCTAACTAGAGAAAAACCTTCAACAATGGAGAAAAACTTGCACAGGCTTCGAATTTTCTTACTTGTTGACACCACACCCTTAGACGATTTCCTTTAGGAACATGCAAGTCTTTTGGTGTTTTTTCTGCAACGTTTGGTACTTTTTCTGTAATTTTGAATGTTTCACCTCCAATGTTTGATTTGGTTTCTGTAGCTCTTGAATATTTTTCCTCATGCTATCATTCTTCCATTTGAGGGTTTCCACCTGCTACTTACTTTCCTCCATTTCCTTGTCACCTTCAAATTTAGGCTTGATCTCTGTTTTCACTCTATTCCCATTTTTAAGTTCATGCTCTTCCTCAGTAGCAGGCCTATTGAAATCAATGGAGAGCTTAGTTTTCCCATGTTTCATATCATACCTTTACTTCTTCTAAGGTTTGCCTCTAATGATGTCTTCCACAGGTTCATGTACCATCATCATTTCCCCCCTTGCCTCTGGTTTGGTCTCTTCTAAAAACTTCTCTGGGACATGCTCTCTTTCTGGACCAATTTCTTCAAAATATTTCTCTGGGTTTGGGCATGTGTATTCTAAATATTGCTCCGGGTCTGGACCAGTAGTGTACTCTATTTCCAAATCAACAGGTTTAATACATGAGCTCTATCCCTTGTTGCACTTCTTTCTGGTCTTGCTTACTGACATTTCCTTTAATGTGTGGATAGTCATTTCCTCCATGTTGGTAAACCTAAAGGGCTCTTCATTAGTGTATTGCTCTTCTATTACAATAGGATTTTTCTTCTTGAGGTATGGATCGAACAAGGTTTTGTATTTTATCCTCATTTGGTTGGTCAACCTGGTCTTCTAATTTGGTTTACTTGTCATTTATGTGACCTATTTCTCATTTTTCTTTCTGCCCAATTTTTCCTCATGAGGCTCCTCAATTTGTGTGTCCAATTGCTCAAATTCAACTGTAACTACTTGATGACTAGCCCACTTATTTCTCTGTTGTTTGCTTGCTTTCAATTTAGGAGTTTTTCTACCTGCATACTAGTGGGAACATGTTCAACCTCAAGATGCTTAGGGGATGGTTAGACTACCAGACATACCTATTTTTTACCCTTTCTGACATATACTTTATTCTCTTCCCTGGCCCTCTGTTTTCCTATGGATGACCTCAATTGCCTCTAAGGTATTTCTCCTTTTTTTGGAGTGATGGATCTCCCTTTGACTAATCTGTTCCTTCTTTTTGTAGGTAGGGTTTTTTCCTTGGAATGTTGGGTGGCGTTTGATGAACTTCCTGGCTCTATGGAAACCCTAGCTACACGGGGAACTTCAATCTTTTGCCCCGATGGTTGTTGTTCAATTTCCTAATCTGATGGTTGTTGAGTGTCTGGCTCTTCATCCTGTAAACCTAGAGATTCTATAAGTTCTACCCAAGACATTCCCAATTCAATGAGAGCAAAAAGAACTAGTATTTTTATAAATCCCTGATGCTAGAGGCTTATGTGATCATTTTGTGGATAGTTCTAGACTCGTTTGGAAATCTTGGTTAGGATTTTGAGAAGGTAGAATGGGAGGTTCATCTCCTTATCAACATTTAAATGCATGAGAAATATGAGATGATAGTAATGAACAATAAAAAACCTACCTTCTCCAATGATGTACCTCTATATTGCCAACATGATGCCCCTCCATTCCTCTCTCAGCCAATGGATCGGTATGCCCTGGCTCCAATCTGGGCTCTAATGATCTACTACCAGGAACTCATTTCACACCTCATCCAATGATTTTCCTTTCTTGAATCACCTGTCGACACTGATAGGGAGAGCACATGTTCCTACTATAAAATGATCTATTATGTGGATGGTTATATCCCCAATTTATGTATGGAATCCATCAAATTTCTATGCAAATATTAGAGCGATTTATGTATGGTGTCCATTGAAATCACAAATGAAATTGTACCACTCACCTCTAATGAATATATCCTTGATTTATGGTATGGCTTCAAATAACTCGAGCCCTGCTGACTCTACCTTGCTTATCTTCCATCACTCTCGTGGTGGTATCATTGTGCCCTAGCTTCCCTCTAATGAAAATGATGGCCAAGACCATATGCCACTTAGGGCTCGCTCAAAATATACAATGAAAACTACACAAGGAAAAATGCACATGATTTCGAGAGTAATAGGAACATATTATCATGATTTGGGTGCGAATGCACTTTATTCAAACTTTGAAATATTTTTTAAACCATTAAAACTCATAAAAACAGAGTCTGTCTGTTGATTGCAAGAATGTTGGCATTCTTGCAATCAATGCTCTTACACATGTAGGCCTAGGATAATTCTTTTTTGATCCATCAATGATATAAAACATGGTGATATGACTTGTCCAAACTCAAATCAAGACTTAAATCAACCTTATAAAAGGAAATACAACTAATCATTGAGAAAAGAAGGGATGACATGAAACAAAATGACCAAACACATAGTGGAGAAGAAAAACTAACTAAGAGCTAGGTTGGAATATGGATAAGATGGTTTGATGAGTAGAAAGAAGAGGTGTAGGCCTAGGATATAACATCATCTCCAACTGGGGGTAGCACTTCCCTGTGAGGTTTTAAGAACAACAGACCTGTGTGCCTTATTTCTTTATTTCTTCCACCATCCACTTTATTCCTTTTACCATCCCTGACATTTGTCTTATTTCAACTAAAAACCAAATCTGCAACTATACCCCAGGGCCTTTATTGGGCTATGGAGTCTTTTATTCACACTAAACTACTGAATCATAATGAAAATCAAAACAATTATGTATAAACTGAACCACCTCTAGTTCATCAGGTAAAATAATGTTTCAGGAAGCACCCATTGAATAGACTTCCAAAGTTATCAATGTCATCCAGATTTTGCAATACAAAGGTATTGTTATTCAGAACATTGGCTACTTTAAAGGGGCCAAACCAAAGGTTATCAAACTTACCATGCTTGGGCTTGTCCTCCCTCCAAGAATCCCATCTCAGAACTAGGTCACCTGCTTGAAAATTATCCTTTTTTGTTTTCCTATCAAAGAATGCCTTGACCTTACTCTGGTAAGTCTCAACTTTCTCATTTAATATTTCTCTTGTTTGCTAAACTTGAATAATCTAAAAAATCCTCCTCTGAATGTCATTAGGATCCTCCACTTCTTCCTTCAAAAATTTCAACACTGGTAGACCAAGTTGGGTTAGAAAAACATCATCCACCCCATAGAATAGTTGAAATGGGGAGGTACCCAATGAATTTTTGGTGCTGATCCTATGAGCCCATAGGGCATACTTTAGTTTGGAATCCCAGGCTTTTTTTTTTTTTAATTTTCAGCCAATAGTTTTTTAATAATCCCGACGAGGGTTTTATTTGATGACTCTGCCAACCCATTCCCCCATGGTTAATATGGTGTAGAATGTGTCAGGATAATGTTGTAATTCCCACAAAAATCAATCATGGCCTTGGACTTGAATGCCTGAGCATTTTCTATCACTAGTTTCCTGGGGCATCCAAACCAAGAAAAGATGTTTGTTTCTAGAAAGTTCATGATCACTTTGTCAGTGGCATTTCTTGTAGGAATAGTCTCAATCCATTTTGTAAAGTAATCAGTAGCAGTTAGGATCCACTTGTGTTTTCCACTGGAGGGTGGGTTTATCTCCCTGATGAAATCTAGGCCCCATTGTTGAAATGGGTCATTTGCAATAATTGGCATCAGGGGCAGCGAAAGAAATTTATTCTTTCCAATAAACTTTTGACACTCTTCACATGTTTTGAGCATGACAAATACATCAAAAAATATTGTGGGCCAGTAGTATCCATCCCTTATAACTTTGAAGGATGTAGATTTCCAATGTTTTTTCCCTCCACGAACTCCTTTATGAATATTAGTTATAACCTGTTTTGACTCATCTTCATCCACACACTTCAACAAAATACCAACAAGGTCTTTCCAATATAAATTTTGGTTTAAAATGCAATATTTCACAACCTTTAATTTAAGAGATCTGGTTTTGGATTTATCCAACTCTGCTGGGCATTCTAGGTGTTCTAAACAATAAATGATGTCTTTATACCAAGGTGAAAGAGAATATTTATCCATTACATGCAATGTATTCTTTTCATCCTGTATAAGTGGAGCATCCGATTGGTTGAAGATATGGTGCAATTCAAGTGCTTTGCAATTTGAATCAGATAACAGTTTTGCAAGGCCCTTTCCCTTGATAAGTTTAGTGGGCCTTATGTCCAAATCATATTCCAAAAGTTTGACTATCCATTTTCCTCTCTTCCCATCACTGTCTGGCTAGACAACGATCTCCTTTATATTGCTGCTAGGGACATAAGTGATTATCTTACACTAGAAAACATAAAACCTAAAGGATTTCAAGGCCTTTCCCAAGGCATAATCCTAATTTTCCATGATGTCATATTTCAATTCTTCATCCCCAAGTGATTTTCTAAAAAAGGCAATGGGATGTTCATACCCGTGTTCATATCTTTGCAAGAGTACAACAACAATAGTCTCCTCAGAGGAAAAAGAGAAAATTAGGAATTCTTTGGAATAATCTGGACTAACTAGAACATGGGCCTCAATTAGAGCTTGCTTTATCATTTGAAAGGATGACCTTTCTTCCTGTGTCCACTTAATGTCATCATCTTTTCTCAACATGTTTGTAATGGGCCTAATGATCTCAACAAAATTTGGTACAAATTGCCTCAAGAAATTTATTTTTCCTATGAAAGACTGTATGACCTGATTTCTGGTAATGTTAATTTTTTGAATAGCATCTACCCTTTCCGGGTCTATATTTATCCCTCTTGCAAATATAATGTGACCTAGGAGCTTGACTTATAACATATAAAAATGGAATTTCTTGGGATTCAATGAGATTCCATACCTTCTACATTTTTGAAATATTTTCTTCAGGTGTTGTAGATGTTCATCATCAGATTTTGAAAAGATGGTGATGTCATCAAGGTATATCACCATGAACTTGTCCCTTTCACCCACAAATTCAATGTCCATGGCCCTTTTAAAGGTGGCCCTTGCATTCATCAAGCCAAAGAACATTTTATCATACATGAAGGTTTCCCATGGGGTAGTGAAGGCAATTTTGTCTTTGTCTTCTTTGAGCACTGCTATCTGATTGTACCAAGAATAACCATCCATCATGGAAATTATATGGGCACCTACCACCCTTTGAAAAATGTGATATATCTTTGGAAATGGGTAGTTTTCTTTCAACGAACACCTATTCAAGTTTTTGAAGTCCACACATAACCATATTTCACCATTCTTTTTCCTGATTGGCACCAAGTTGGTGTAGATTTTAACCTTGTAATATTTACCGCAAACAAATTTTCAGTAAAAGAACAGAAAATATACAATGGCAAATACAAACATTACACATAGATTTTTCCCCTGGAAACCCAAACCGAGAAAAACAACATATTCTATATTCATTCATTGTGATACATTGTTTACAATACAATATACATATAGGAACCAACAACATCCAAAAACCTAACCCAATGACCTGGCTTAGTCAACAACCCTAATTCCTTAACCGAAAATAGAAAACCATGTTTCGAAATACCGCCCAACAATGGACATGAAAATCGAGGCAACACAAAAAACGAGGAAAAAATGCGACACATTTCCCCCTCAAACCCCCCTACGCACCCGGAACAACGTAGACACTACTACTCCTGCAAATAATATAACACATACCCAACATTCTCCCACTTGTAGTTTTCTTTGCATACAGGGGGTTACAAGGTTACATAGTCAACAATCTAGGGCAACAATGCCCATGGATCCTCTACACCAAGAGAACTTCTCAGTGCTCACATATTTTGTTAATGAATCTGCAACATTCTTCAAAGTGTCCACCTTCATTAGAAACACTTTCTTTTCTTCAACAATGTCTCTCACAAAGTGATATTGAATATCAATATGATTTGTATTTGAATGATAAGTCGGGTTCTTTGCCAGAAAAATTGCACTCTGAATGTCATAATCTATATCGATAGCTTGTTGTACCAACCCAATATCTGAACAAAACCTTTGTAACCACACTTCATCCTTACTTGCATGAGTGGCTTCCATGTATTCAACTTCTACAGTTGAAAGTGCCACTACAACCTGTCTTTTTACCATCCAACTTATTTCTCCTCCAAACAGGTTAAACACATACCCACTTGTAGAACTCCTACGATCTATATCTCCAGCCCAGTCTACATCCAAAAATCCATGTATATCCAACACTTTGTCAAATCCTGGTCTTCCTTGGTAGCACAATCCATAGCTAGAAGTGTCACACAAATACCTGAAAACCCTTTTTACTGTTGTCCAATGCTCCTTCCCTGGTTTGACATATACCTACTCAAAACTCCCATTGCATGTGCAATGTCGGGTCTAGTACAGACCATTGCATACATCAAACTGCCAAGTGCACCCGGATATGGAACATGAGACATGTCCTCCTCCTTCCCATGTCTTCAGACACTGATCCACAAATAACTTTACACAAACAAGAATAGGAACCTTGACCGATTTACATTCTTGCATATTAAACCTCTGCAATATTGTCTCGATATATTTTCTTTGATTTAACCAAAGTTTCCTTTTTTTTCGATCTCTTTTAATTTCCATGCCCAAAATGAAATTTGAAGCACCAAGATCCTTCATGTCAAATTTAGAGGACACCTCATTTTTCAAATCCTTGATAATCTCCTTGTTGTTTCCTATCAACAACATGTCATCCACATACAAGACCAAATAAATCAAATGATCACCAATTAATTTAAAATACACACAATGATCCTCTTTGCTTCTTGTGAAGGCAAGTCCCAACATATAAGTATCAAATTTTTGATACCACATCCTTGGTGATTGCTTTAAAATTGTTTTAAACCATACATGGACTTTTTCAGCTTGCATACCAACTCCTTCTTTCCCTTCACAACAAATCCTTCTGGATGCTTCATATAGATTTCTTCTTCCAGATCCCCATGTAGGAATGTTGTCTTCACATCCATCTATTCTACTTCAAAATCAAATTCAACAACAACATATAACATAAATATTATAGAAGTTAACTTGGCTATAGGAGAAAAAATATCACCAAAATCAATTCTCTCAACCTGGGAATAACACTTTGCTACTAACCGAGATTTTTATTTCTCCACTTTTCCTTTTGCATTCAACTTCCTTTTAAATACCCATTTGCTACCAATGGGATTTCTTCCAGTCAAAAACTCCACTAGATCCCAAGCCTCATTCTTATCCAAGGCTTTCATTTCTTCATCCATGGCCTTTTTCCAGAGCTTTCCATCCTTTGAATCCATTGCCTCCTTGACAGTTCTAGGATCATCATCGGTAATAGACAAAGAAACATTTGAACGAAAATCAGATGGACTATACCTTTTCGGTAGCCTTATTTCTCAAACTAATCTCATCAATACTGGAGTATGAGGATCTTCTTCTTCTGAATCATGTTCTTCTGTAGAGTTTGATTCATCATCCTTTAAATCAAACTCTATTTTATCTGGTTCTTCCTTGGTAGGAATTCTTGTTTAACAACATCCTTCATTTCTCTAAATTTGACATCTCGTCTATACACTACCATCTTAGTTTCTAGGTTCCAAAGATTATAACGTTTGAGGCCATCTTTATACCCAATAAAGATACACTTTTCATCCTTCTTATATAGCTTACTCTTGTTTTTCTTTGGAACATGAACATATGCCTCACAACCAAATACCTTGAGATGTGTGAGAGAAGGTTTCTTACCAGTCCATACCTCTTGCAGAGTCTTGTCATACAACGTTGATGAGGGTGATATGTTGACCAAAATTGTTTCCCTAACCCGACACCACTGAGCATCACCTTGATTTTTCCATCAACGTCATGTTCATCCTTTCTGCAAATCCATTCTACCGAGGTGTATATGGAGTAGTATTCTACTTTTCTATACCAAACTTCTTACAAAATTCTTCAAATTCATTCCCGTAGAACTCTCCGCTATTATCTATCCTCAACACCTTAATTATTTTCTCAGTTTGATTCTCAACAAGAGCCTTAAACTCTTTAAACCTATCAAAGACTTCAAATTTCCTCCCGAGGAAATATATCCAAGTATTCGTAGAGAAGTCATCTATAAATGAGGAATAGTACACATATTTTCCCAATGATGGGACCAACATGGGTCCAAAAACATCACTATGAATAAGCTGTAAAATTCCTTTTGCCCTTGTTGCACCAGAGAGGAATCTTACCTGACTTTTCTTTCCATATACACACTGTTCAAAGAAATCAAAATCCAGAGAGCAGTTAGACATACCTTCAACCATACCTTTACCGTGTAGTAGTCGAAGACCCTTCTCTCCGATATGCCCCAATCTTTGATGCCACATAATAACCTTTTATCCAGAGACTGTAGGATTTCTTTCTTCTTCAAATCCAATATCATAAACAATGGAACTATTACACCCATCACTAATAGTTCTTCCTTGCAGCTTATACAAAGTTCCAAACCAAACTCCCTTCAACAACACCATTGCTCCTCGAACCGTCCTGTAGGTTTCCTTTTCAAATATTTTTTTTACCCTTGCATCGTCCATTTTTCTTACAAAAATCAATTTTCTTGCCAATATTGGGATCTGCAGAACACTAGGTAGTGTTCTAATCCTTCCATATAGAATCCTCAACTTGACTTTTCCTTGACCTATGATTCTGGTTGTCGAGTTTTCATCTAGGAAAACATTAACTCCATCATACCTTTCATATTCACAGAACCACTCCCTATGGGGAGTCATATGAAAGGATGCACCTAAGTCAACCAACCGTGCCTCATGATCTTCATGTGAGTTGGAAGAAGCCAAGTACACATCCCCTCCTTCTTCCTTGGAGGTCTTNAGAAGGATATTCTTCAAATCCCTTCTTTTTCTCAACTTTGGATCTACACTTCTTCTTATAGTGCCCTTGTTTTCAACATCTCCAACATACCTTTACAAACTTTCCAAGATATTTAGATCTACCCTTAGACTTAGATCTCCCACTTGAGAACTTAGATCTATTTCTTTCCTGGGAGCATCCTCTTTCAAATAATGCGTCTGTGCTCTGTCCTTCCATATTCTTCTGTCTCATCTCCTCTGACAACAAGGATGAGACCACTTCATCAAACTTCAAGAAAGTTGTATTACTACCTATGACCACAACCAGACTATCCCACGAGTCTGATAAAGAACACAATAAACTGATACACTTATCTTCATCTAAAATTTTAATCTCAACATATACTAACTGACTTACCATAGTATTGAAGGTGTTCAAATGCTCTACCACCGAGTCTCCATATCTCATCCTCGGGTTATACAACTTCTTTCTCAGGAATAGTTTATTTACTAGGGACTTAGATTGATACAAATTCCCCAAATTATCCCATAAATCCTTGTCTGTAGCTTCCTCTAACACATTTAGTACTACTGAATCTGAGAGATAGTTGGATTTTTATCTTCGCCTTCCGATCCAACTTTTTCCAGTCATTTGCTAAAGTTCTTGTAGGTGCAGTACTTGGATCTACCACGATCCACTGATATCTGTCCACCAACTTATAGTCCATCTTGAGCTTCCACAACTCAAAAATTTTCCCATTAAACTTCTCAATCTCCATTTTTAAATTGCTCACCATTTCTTTTCACCTGAAAAAATCAATACCACAGATCTCCCATTGTAACAAGGCTTATCACAGTTTCGAGCCAAACCCTTGACCACAAAGGCATCCCCCTTAAGGCAACAAAGCTCTGACACCAAATGTACATTTTAAACTTGTACAATATTTACTGCAAACATATTTTCAATAAAAGAACAGAAAATATACAATGGAAAATACAAACTTTACACAGATATTTTTGCCCTAGAAACCCAAACTGGGAAAACCAACATATTTTATATTCATTCATTGTGATACATTTTTTACAATAAAATATACATATAGGATCCAACGACATCCAAAACCCTAAAAAAATGACCTGGATTAGTCAGCAACCCTATTTCCTTAACCGAAAATAGAAAACCATTGGAAAAAACCATGTGTCGAAAAACTTCCTAACAATGGAAATGAAAATCGAGGAAACACAAAAAATGAGGCAAAATGCCACACGTTTCCCGAGGTTTTTTTTTTCTCGAGGGTGTTGCCCCTGCACCCCCAAGGGGGGGCCTAGCACCCCCCCTCAAACCCCCCTGTGTGCCCAACGTAACGTAGACACTACTACTTGTGCAAATAATATAACACATACCCAACAGTTGGCCATCATATCTGAATATCTCAAAGGCACAATAATCTTCACATCAGACATCCTTTTCAATTCCTTTTCAATAATAAACATTGAAAAAGGGTCATACTGTCTAATTTTATGCCTAAATGGATTACAACCCTCTTTCAGAGGAATTTTATGCTGAATGATTTCAGTATCAAATGTTTTCAGGTCTTCATAAGACCATGCAAAAATGTCAACAATTTTTTTTATAAGGCTGACATACCTATCTCTCTGCTCATCTAGAAGTGATTTGGATATATTGATGGTATTGGGATCTACAACTGTCCCAATATTACATTTTAGAACCTCTTGTTCTTGACTTTTAGCTGCAACTTTCCTGGAGACACCATTGTTGTCAAAAAGTCTCTCCAGTGGGACTAAGCCCTTTGGAATATGATTTGTTTTCAGTTCCACAATGTTGTGACCAATCACCTTATTCATAAAAGGAGATGCCTGATAATTTTCTGTTTCATCATTCTCATTTTCTTGGTCAATAGAGATATTTGAAAATTCATCAATGGTTTGCATAAATCTCTTGAGCTCTAGATCATTACTGAAAACCTGCCAGTGTTTGACATTGTCTGGTATGGTTGTTCTGTGTCTAACCTCCACTTCACATTTAAGATTTGGACCAATGGTGTTGAAGCTAGGGTTGAAAAATTTCACCTCTAAAACTAAAAATTTTTCTCTACCGGGATTCGGCTTTCCATAAGGTATAATCCTCACTATCAGTCCAAAAGACCGGTACTGAAGTCCTGAAATGATTTCTTTTCTTCGTTATAATTAAATACAAGAAGCTCAAGTGTTTTTAAAGTCTAGACGCACGTTCTATAAATTACTTTAAATCGTGATAATTTAAAACCCTAAAGGAGTTAATTAACCATCTTTTTAGCCTTTCGGGATTCAGGGTTTACTCAGAACAATATATTTTCAATACATTTTGAATCGCAAAATCCTAATTCTCGATTTCCCAAAAGAGGTGAAAGTCAGTCTTAATCATGATTAATTTAAAACTATACTCAATCGCGATTTCGAGATTCGGGGCTTAGTGGTGACATACCTCATGTAACCACGATCCCTGAAATGTGAAGTTGTGATTCAATACTGAAGTTAAGTCTTAAAACTATTCTCATCGCAATTTCAGGATTCGGGTTTTAGTGGTGACATACCTCATGTAACCGTGATCCACGAAACCCCGAAACGTGAAGTCGCGATTCAATATTGAAGTTAAGGCTTAAAACTATTCTCATCGCGATTTCGGAATTCGGGTTTTAGTGGTGACATACCTCATGTAACCGCGATCCCTGAAAGCCGATCCCCGAAACCCCGAAACGCGAAGTCGCGACTCAATACCGAAATTTAAAAGGAACTAACTTCATTTAAAAAATACATTTAATGGTAATTAAACTTCACAGGTACTTTCTTTTCGGTCTCCGTCAAAAGAGATTTTTTGAATTTTGATTTTAGAATTGCCGAAATACGGCCACATTAATAACGGATAGATTGTGATATCTGTGACACAAATGTGCATCTCAGAAATATTCTCTGCATTAAAGGTATTAAATTCTTGACAGATGCGTTAGTACTTTCACATAAAATGAGTTAAAAAGAAAACTAGAGGTTTGTGTTTTGAAACTTATTCTCACTTTTTTTTATCAGAAGTAAGATGCATCTAGCCGAGCTTTCATGCCTCTCTTCTATGACAGGTTTTCGTTCCAATACAAAAGTCATGGCACCAAAGAAGGGACCCAAGAAGAGTGAAGATACAACTGAGTTTTCCAGCCCAGAGGGAGATGTCATATCAAACACCACACCACATGCTATCGACTCAATTAAATCATGGAGACAAATTTATGAAAATCTAGACTGCGAGATGAAAAATTCTCCTGACAATTCCGAGAATCACCTTCAGGACATAGCAGAATCAGAACTTCACAACATTGCAACACACCCACGGCTCATGGCGTACAACGACATGATCAATTGGGCTTTGGACAAGGATGATATTCCGACGAGAAGAATTTTAAATGATCAAGGAGTCATTATTGGCTCATTCAGACCTGAACATATCCAGGTTATGTACAAAATCTCACCCAATCCTAATTTCATTTACAATGCTGAATTTATAGCTGAATTCTAGAGAAAGGAATGCACTGAGGCAGACCAAACTTACCTTGATTTAATCAAAGGTTGGTGGAGATGTCCATCAAAATTTAGGGTTGATACCCACAGAATTTATGCCACAGTCTCTTTGAATGAGTACATGGTTTATGTAGCCATGATGCTGTGTAGACTCTTCAGCAAAAAGAATCCCTGTCATTTCCTGGCAGAATGGGTGCCCTTTTTAGAAGAAGGATCAGAAGGATTCAGTTTCAACTGGGACAAGATTTTATCTGATAATATAACCAAAGAGGTTTTAGATTACAGAGCTACAAGAGCCCGAGGTCAACCAGGGGCCTTTTACATGCCAGCATACATCATGGACGCAATTTGTTTTATGACTCCATTCCCCCTAATGAATTGGAGTTGGAACACAACCTGCCTTGAACCTATTCATGAATATCACTATAAGCTATTGGAAGAAAATGAAAAAAATTCATTTTATGAAATTTGCCATTTTGTGGTGATACCAATGCATAAAATGTTTTTCAGTTGTGACCCTCCTCGCATTTCTGAAGTAGTTTCAAACAACCTCAAGCCAATAGCAGACTGGTTCATTGAAGAAAGCTCCTCCTACATCAGGGTTTATGGGTGCTCAACCCCCCCTCACGTGCTCCCAAAATTCCTCCCGGATAGACTGGTGTGTAGGGAAGTAGCACACCAAATAGTAAAAGGTGGTATTGGAATAGAGCTAAAGGCAGCTCAAAAGAAGTCTTGTCTCTTCTTCCCTGTTCACATCGGGAAATTTTCAATACTAAATTTGGGACATTCTAGGGTGGAAGCAAAAGCACTCGAAGAAGTTAAACTGATAAATATTGAGTACAAAAGGCATGACCCTTATCAATTAGTGAACAAACACTTGATACACTGCAACATGAAAGCCTATGAACATGAGGAGTCCCCTTGGGACGACATGTTCAAAGGAACCAAGTCTTATATAGAAGTGTTGGAAAGAGTACGAACACTGTCGTCTGACCTGCAAGTCAGCTTTTAGACCTTTCAAAAGCATCGACAGAGTGGTCTTCCCCAAGTACTTCAAGGGTAAGAAATTACCCTCCCCCAGGAGCAGGAAAGAGTTACACCAGGGTTCTAGCAGGAAGCACAAAAGAAGGGAAATCCCAAAAAAGCCCTACAAGATGCGGAAAGGCCTCCACCAAGCAAAAAGACCAAAGCAAAGAAAAGGTCAGGGATACCTCCCAAGTCCGGTAAGCCTACTCCCATTTCATCACCAAGGGTTGATGTCAACACGCCTAAGGCAGTAGGAGGGAATGGATCTACGGAGCTAGGGAGTCCCATAGCCTCCTTAACCCCCTTACAGTCCACTTTTGGACTGCCACAGACGAGAACTCTTTTTCTTGATGACCTTAACTCCATTACCATAGATGAGATTCCTCCTTCCGATTATTTTTTCAGTAGAAAAAGGAAGGCCGTCCTGAAACAAGAGATGCATAAGAGGGAGGGGAACATGGTTAAAATAAATAAAGTCTTGATAGACAGACAAAATTTAGAGGAAGAAGATTTTGCTACAGAGGTAGCAGGTTCCCTGGGAGCCATGGCAACAACAAACATTTTTACCGTGGGAAAAATCATAACAAGGATAAAGAAGAGTGATAAGATCATAACACAGTTGCAAGAGCAATTAAAGAGCATTAGAGAAGAAATGAGTAAAAGCTTGGAGCAGACAAGGGTGACTGAAAGGTTAGAGGTTCAATCACTCAAAACGAGTTTGGACGACATGGGCCGGGAAATACAAACAAATCAGCTACAGATTACTTAGCAAAAGGAGCACGCAGAACAGTTGCAGGCTAGATTAATATCAATGGAAGATCATATTATAGACTTAAAATCTTTCCAGGTTGGGTCACTGGAAGTGCAGTCAAAAATAGAAATTGAACAACAGAAATTGATTTCCAAAATAGAAATTGTTCAGAATTACTTTCAAGAGGTAGATAATGCCTTTGAAAATATTATCCTAAGAGAAAAAGAAGCCAAAGCAGTGAGGATTACTCTCCAAAAGGAAATTATATATTCGACAGGTGATGAGGTATCCCAAACTACGAAAGTATCAACCACAGAGAAAATAAGAGGTGACATCATGCTCAAGCTATGGGAAACCAACATAACTGAAAGCAAAAGAATAGCCAAAGAAATCAGAGATGTCTGTGAAGAAGTTTTTGATCTTCTAGACAAAGGGTCATTAAATATTGGAAAAGGCTAGTGTACAGGACTTTTGGGACAGATCAATATTGTAAGACATCAATTAAATTTTAGGGAAAATTTGAGTGAAATCCAAATGGAAATTTCACAACTAAGAAAAATTGATGTCACCCTAATGAACAGGTTGTTAGTTGAGCCTAACTTAAAGCTGCAGTCAATAAAGTTTACAGATAGAGGAGTCGACGATCATCTTTCTAAGATTCAGAGAAAGGTTTATCTATTCGAGGCAAGAGATTTTCCAGAACTGCCCAGAAATTTTACACAGTTCCTGGAGAAATGCATTAAATGTATCGAATCAAAAGAAGGAGAGTCATCAACAAAGTAAAAGTATTATTTGGAAGGGCTTTACTTCGAATAAAATGGAAAAATGGAGAAGATCATGAAAATGGTTTTGGATCTATTTTTTAACAAATAGTTAGTCTCTAAGAATTAGAAAATCACCAACCGTCTTAAGATTGGTGGTTTTGTATAAATGTAATTTTTCAAGACTAAGAAAAGGCCTTTTTTTTTTTTTTTTCAAGACTAAGAAAAGGAGGAATTGTAAAGAGAAAACTTCATTTTTCGTGAATAAATACAATATAAATTGAAGATTCCAGATCTGGTCAAGCCTGAGTAATGTGCTTCTCTGTCATTCTATTTTTATTTCATACTTTCGTTTGAAGTGTTTCATGTGGTAATTTCTATTATAGTAATTGAAACAGTTAGATTATCTAATCGTTTGCAGTTTTTCCTCTGTATCAGCTTTCAACGGATATAAGACCTATGAACGTTTTAGAACTCTGAAACTATATTCTTCTGTAAAGTTATCATCCCTCTTTCTTGTATTATCTTAAAATGAGATTCCTCTTAAATTGATGCCTCATTTTTTGTTATGTGACTACATATTCCCTTTTCTTTCTTCATTCAGTGCATCTTATTCATTAAAATTAACTCAGATACCAGAAGTGGCCTTTATTTTGGTTATACTATTAATTCATAATTTGAAAGTTATATTTTTATTAATTCGAACCAGAAATTTGCGACCCTTGGAAATATTTTTGATTTACAAAAAAGAAACCCTCAGCTTTGATGACTGTTCCAGTTACCAAACAGCCTAATATAGAACCTGGTCTATCAGATCAGACGAGCATTGCGTTAAACCTATTCAATACCATCTTACAAACAACAAATACACGAGTAGAACTTGAGCGTTCATGGGCTGCAATTGAAAGGGATATTAGCGTTCAAGAACAATGGGAAGCTAGGCAAAGACAGTTAAGGAACCAACTGTGATCTCGATTCCTTTTAAACTAGTCTTTTTACCCATGTTTTATTTCTACCTTTTTGGATGCTTTGACGGTATACTTTAGAGCCTTAAAGTATAAACTCAGGAACAACATCTTTTTGGCGCCGTTGCCGGGGAATGAAGAAACAAATCTTTTCCCTGGGAAGAATGACATTAACACTTTCTTTCTTTGATAGTGAACAAAGATAAAAAAAAAAAAACTTCTAAGGCTACTTTTATCTTTCACTTGGCGACCCCACACTTTTTAAGCTGGATTCTAGATGAAAGAACACCAGAAAGAACCTGGACGACAAACACACTTCGCTATTTTCTGATTCGGAAAAGATTTTAAAATCAAGAAGATCTCTTAGACAAATTATTTCACCAACACATGTCATCTGTCAACCAAATTCTTCACAGTTGAATGTTAGAGGAACAATTGAGAGATCCCTCTCCCTCCCCCTATTGATTGATACACGCTCTTTTCCCGAAGTCCACACTCCTACTACCGAACGCTTCGACGAATTTTCTATGTATCCTGATTTAACCCCCGTCAATTTTTCGATATATTCGTCTTTCAAGCCTGGAGAAACAAGTTCTCTTCATCTGGGGCCTTCTTTTTCCAGTTTCCTGTGCCTTGATGATCAGTTCCCCACAACCTTTCTATCATATTCAAGTACAACCCCAGTTTCAATCTCAAATCTATCAATGGCTGCACACGGAGGTGCGGGGGCTAGAGGCGGTGCTATAGGTGGTGCTGCAGGCGACCAAGTATTGCCCCCTGGAATTTTTTCTAAGGTGGCTGCCAGATATGCCCCTCTTGTCCTCCCGGTTCCCCTACATGACCTTCCAGAAAATTACATGAAAAATCTCCCTAAATTTACAGGGGAAGGTGATTTAATTGCACAAGAACACATAAATTTCTTTGACTAGTTCGCCGATATCCTAGGACTCGAACACGAAGATGTCTACTCCAGACTCTTAGTACAAACTTTAGAAGGGCAGGTCAGAACATGGTTCTAAGGCTTAGCAGCGGGATCTTTAAGGTCATACAATGAACTTGAAAGTGCTTTCATCAGGCAATGGGGAGAAAGAAAAGATCACCTCTATTATCTAACTGAATTCGAGGCTCTTAGAAATAAAAATTCTGAATCAGTTCTCGAGTTCACCCAAAGATTTAATAAATTGTACAATAAAATTCCCATCGAGGTCAAACCTTCTCATCTTGCAGCAAAAGTAACTTTCGCTGGAGCTTTCGACCCTGATTTCGCCTTACTATTGAGAGAGAGGAGATCAGTAGACCTCACCAAGATGCAAGATGATGCCCTAGAAATCAAATCAAACATGATGGCTTCAGGAAAGCTAAAATCCAAAACGGAGGTTAGGAACAAAGAAACCAGAAGATACAGAGAACAAGGAGGATCTTCAGGGTCAGGAAGATCTTCGGAAGACAAAATGGACGACATGGCTAGGATAATTAAAGAACTATCTAATAAGATTTAAAAATGGAATTAGAGAAGACTAAAAATGACCATTTTCCCAGAAAGGATTTCAGAAGGAATCCCAATCCTCAAGTCCCACAAAGACAGATTAAGAAAAAGGATCAGAAAATCCCAACCCCCTTCAACAGTGAAAACTTAATTGAAGAGGAAGATTTAGAAGATTTTGAGGAATTAGAGGAAGATATAAACAATCTGGGTGATGACGAGCCACAACCCTATTTATCAAGACAAGATTATGAAAAATTAATAAATAAAGAAAATAGATTGGAAAATGACCTAAACGATAGTACTTCTGAAGATTTGACCTACCAGGTTATTGCTGATGGTATAATGGCCGAGCTTCAACATAAGTACAATCTAAGGCCTAGAAACAAGAGTGTTACAATCACCCAAAAGTAAAAGATCTTGCCGAGGAGCGAGACAGACGAGATAGTTTCAAAAAATGTTGAAAAATAGATTGTAAAAACTGACATAACGGACACACAGCCTACCAAGACTAAGGTAGATGAAACACTCACAGTCAAAACATAGAGAGCGAGAGCTCCTGCAACTGAAACAAAACCTTCACCAAAAAAGAAAGATGATAAGAAGGGAGTCGAAGCCCAAAATGTTGAGAATGACAAAATTGTTGGAAATTTCAATCTGGAAAATGAAATCAATAAAATCAAGATCCCCATACCTCTTGTCGAGCTGGAAAAAAACCCAATGCATCGAAAACAAATTGCTAAGTTGATTATTTTTTCGGAAGATGAAAGCCAAGACGACATCATTAACCTAGAATACGACAAACCGAACATAGTTTTTGGCCCTCATTTTGAAGGTGCCAAAGACACCGTTGCTCCCTTCTATATCACATTAACCTTGTTTGACCAACTACTCCATAACTGTATGCTTGATTCTGGAGCATCCCACAATGTAATGCCTAAAGCTATTATGGATAAATTGGGTCTCAAAATTATTAGGCCTTATGGAGACTTATATTCTTTTGATTCTAAAAAAGTTAAATGTATAGGCATGATTAAAGACTTGGTGGTAAGTCTGGCTCAAATACTTGCGAAAAACATTTTGATGGACGTAGTGGTCGCTGATATCCATTCGAAATATGGTATGCTGTTATCTAGATCATGGGGTGCCAAGCTTGGGGGCTCCCTCTAGCTTGATATGACATATGCTACAATCCCAGTTTTTGGAGGACAATTCACATGCCTGTATAGAGAGACCAGGTTAGTGTTCACGGTAAGTGATCCGCGCAACCCAAATAATCACCCTGTATATATTACTGATTAGGATCTAGGTAATTGTGTCTTATCCATTGACGATGATATTGTTTTAGGTATAGATGAAAGTTGTACAAAAGAAAAAACAGAAAAAGAAAAAAATAAACAAAATGTATATAGCACTGGTGTGTGGAAGATGTTTTTTGATGGCGCTTCATCTTACCTTGGAGTCGGAGCAGGGGCACTCCTTGTGGCCCTTGATAATCAATTCGTAATCCCTTTTTCTTATAGAATTCAGTGGAATGTGGACCACACTAATAACTTATGCGAGTATGAATCTTTAGTATTAGGGTTGGAAGCCGCTAGGAGAATGAAAATAAAAAACCTCGAAATCTTTGGTGATGCCGAGCTAATCGTAAAATAGGTAAGCCGAAAGTACCAGGCCAAACATCCTAGGTTGAGGTCTTACAGGAATTGCGTCTTGGATCTGATCGAAAATTTCTTCTCCTTTGTAAAAGTCCACTACATTTCGAGAACTGAAAACCAACAGGTGGATGCGTTGGCCAAAGCAACCTCAACCTTCACATCTCCCACTGTTTTCAAATTAAAATATCATATACAAATGAGACATCAACCTTCCATACCCAATAGCATACAACATTGGCAAGTTTTTGAGGATGATGAACAACTGCGTAAATTTTTAGAATTGATAGATGTGTTTGCCGAAAATAATGCCGACCAAGAAAACCAAAATGATCTTGTTTGGATCATGCAGGAAGGAGAAGACCCCCAAGAATTTCACGATAAAATCGCCAATCATCGTATGCTTGTTCTAAAAAATAATTAGATCCCAAAGGGCCTGATTCCCTTGGAAAGGTTATTTAATAAAGACGATATCCCATTAAAATCCACCTTACAACCGCAACCCGAAGAGGTTGAGGACTGTGACATAAGTACCAAAGAAAACCCTCGGTTGGTGAAACTATCCAAATACCTGTCCCCAGAAACCAAAAGTAAATACGCTGAGTTGCTTAGAAAATATAAGGACGTTTTCGCCTGGTCTTACGAAGAATTGATAACTTATGATACTTCTATAATCGAACATAAAATTCCTTTAAAACTGGGTGTCAAGCCTTTCAAAGAGAAGCTCAAACAGATAAACCCTATCCTGCTACCAATAATTGAAAAAGAAGTCAAAAAACTCTTGGATGACAAAATCATCGTCCCACTAAAGATATTCCGAGTGGGTGGCTAATTTAGTCCCAGTAAGAAAGAAAAATGGTGAAATCAGTCTATGTGTTGATTTTAGAAACCTGAACCGATCATCACTTAAAGACAATAATCCATTGCCTAAAATGGACCATGTTTTAGAGAGAGTAGTTGGAGCAAATAGAATGTCAATGATTGATGGGTTTTCAGGTTACAATCAAATCGCAGTACACCATGATGATAAGGAGAAAACAACTTTCACTACCCCTTGGGGTACCTTCATGTATGATAAAATGCCTTTCGGCTTGATGAATGTAGGCAACCTTCCAGCGAGTCATGGACATCGCCTTCGTGTGTGAGAAAGATAAATTTGTTGTTATCTATCTCGATGATCTGACTGTTTTTTCAAAATATGATACGAAACATCTAGTGCACCTAAAGCAAACTTTCGAGAAATGTCGTAAGTTTGGTTTGTCCCTCAATCCCAAAAAGTCTCATTTCTCTATGCAAGAAGGTAAGCTATTAGGTCATGTAGTGTTAAAATATGGAAGCAAAATTGATCCTAAAAGAATTGAGGCTATAGATACTATAAATATCCCTAGAAATGTAAAATAAATCCAATCCTTCCTAGGTAAAATAAATTTCTTGAGAAGATTTATCCCTAACTTCGCTGAAATTGTGAAGCTAATCACAGATATGTTGAAAAAGAACAGTGAGATGAAGTGGACAAGTGAAGCCAAAGCATCTTTTCAATGAATCAAAAAAGTTATCAGCGAAGCGGCAATCTTAGCAAGTCCTGATTACACAAAAGAATTTTTGATTTTTTCCTTCGCTTCCGAACACACTATCACATTTGTATTGTTACAAAAAAGTGAAGAAGGCTTTGAACAACCCATTATTTTTTTCAGTAAAAGTATGAGAGCCGCTGATTTGAAATATAATATATTAGAAAAACGAGCTTACGCAATGGTAAAGGCTCTCATGGATTTCAAAACGTACATATTACATTCAAAGATCATAGCCTATGTTCCTACAAGCTCAGTCAAAGACATACTGGTTCAGCCAGATAGTGATGGGAGAAGAGGCATATGGTTAGCTAAGATTCAGGAGTTTGATCTTGAAGTTAAACAAAAAAAACTCATTAAATGTCAAGGTCTGGCTAAATTGTTGGCCAAATCCAACTTGCAGGCACTTGGAATGAATCAGCTACAAGAAGATGAGAGTTCTCTAGAGATAAATGAACTCGATTTCACTACTCATATGGTTGAGATTGAAGACATGTTTTCTTCTTCAGTCTGGTATCATGATATTGTTTCCTATCTATTGAATCTTCAATGTCCTAGTGAATTAACCCCTTCTAAAGCCAGGACACTGAAGCTGCATGCTATAAAGTATTGTATTATAGATGGAAAACTATTTTGGAAGGACCCCCTGGGTTTCTTGCTGAGCTGCTTGGTCGAGACTGGAACTGAAAAGGTTATAAATGAGTTCCATGAAGGAGTGTGTGGAGGACACCATGCTTGGCGAGCCACACCTTATAAAATCTTAAGAGTTGGATATTACTGGCCCAAAATTTTCACAGATGTAAATACTAAAGTCTGAGCTTGTATTCCATGTCAGTTGTTTATAGGTAAATAGAAAGTGCCAGCTTTGCCTCTAATTCCAGTTAAAACCGAAGCCCCTTTTTAGCAGTGGGGTCTTGATTTTATCGGAGAGATTCACCCACATTCCAACACTCAACATAGGTGGATTCTAACCGCAACAAACTATTTTACTAAGTGGGTGGAAGCTATTCCCACGAGAAATGCGACTGACATAGTTGTAATCAACTTTCTGGAAGAAAACATTTTATCCAGATTCGGCTGTCCCCGAAAAATAGTCATCGACAATGCACAAGCGTTCAAATCGATGGCTATGATAAGCTTTTGCCAAAAATTCAGCATCATATTAGGACACTCCACAACTTATTATCCACAGGGCAATGATTTAGCTGAGTCATCTAACAAAAGTCTTACAACTGTGATTAAAAAAATATTGACTAAAAACAAGAAGACATGGCATATCCATTTGAAATACGCTCTATGGGCCAACAAGATAAGTACCAAAAGGGCAATTGGAATGTCCCCTTTCCAGA
>JASDQU010100693.1:55996-85690 GCA_032191745.1 Picea mariana | reverse complement strand
GTTCAAACACTCTAAATTTTTATGATGTTGTTGGTGTTATCCTTAGCGAGGAAATGCGACGAAAAAACATAGGTGAGACATTAGGTAATGCATTGACTATGCAGAACAGGGGAAGACAAAGGGAAAGAGGAAAGAGTCCAGGAAACCATGGGAGGTCTAGGAAGGGTAGATCCAAATCCAAACTAGGAAAGATAGAGTGTTGGAATTGTGTGAAGAAAGGACATATGAAGAAAGATTGCATAGCTCCAAAGAAACAAAGAGATGGACAACAGGAGAAAAATTAGGAAGAAAATGTAGCAGGTGATGTGTTACAAGATGATTTAATTCTTTATTTAGATAATATTACCAAGTCTTGGGTAGTAGATTCAGAGGCTTCATTTCTTTCCACACCCCATAGGAAATATTTTCAAAATTATGTTCAAGGTGATTTTGGACAGGTTTATTTGGGTGATGATGAACCATGTCAAATTGTTGGAATGGGTAAGGTACAAAAAAATAAAATGAATGGAAACCAATGGTTATTGAAAGAGGTGAGACATATACCAGATCTAAAAAGAAATCTAATTTCAACATGAGAGTTGGCAAGGGAAGGTTGTATATCTACATTTACAGATAAGACATGGAAGGTCACTAAAGGATCGCTAGTAATGGAAAAAGGAGAGAAGGTAGGTACATTGTATTTATGTATTGGTAATGTTGAATCTTCTATCTGTTTAGATTCTACAGGAGTGGATACAACACTGTGTCATCATAGGCTTGGAAACATGAGTGAGAAGGGGATGCATATACTTCACAAAAGGAATTTGTTTCCAGATCTTAAATAAGTTGTTTTGGATTTCTGTGAACACTATGTTTATGGAAAACATAAGAGAGTCAAATTTCTCAGGGTTGGAAAGGAAAATGAGATTGAAAATTTAGAGCTTGTGCATACATATGTATGGCGACCAACTCATGTATCATCTCTTTGTGGCTCACATTATTATGTTACTTTTATTCATGATGCAACTAGAAAAACTTGGGTTTATTGCATTCGACAAAAAAATGATGTTTTTGACACTTTTAAGAAATGGAAAGATTTGGTTGAGAATGAGACATTAAAAAGGTTGAAGTGTCTTAGATTAGAAAATGGAGATGAATATTGCATCAAGGAGTTTGATAATTATTGTTCATACCATGGCATTTGTAGAGAGAAGATAGTTCTAGGAACACCAAAAAAAAATGGTGTCTCAGAAAGGATGAACATGACAATCATGGAACATGCAAGGAGTATGCGATTGCATGCTGGGTTGCTCTTAAAGTTTTGGGAAGATGTTGTATATAATAATATTTAATTAATAAACAGAGGGCCTTCAAGCTCCTTGGATGGTGGCATTCTAAAGGATTCATGGACAGGTAAAAAGGTAAACTACTCATTTCTGAAGACTTTTGGTTGTGAAGCATTTGTCCATATTGATAAAGAAAATAGAACAAAGCTTGAGGAAAAATCCAAGAAGTGTACCTTTATTGGATATGGTGTTAATGATTTTGGTTATTAGTTATGGGATTAAGAAAATCATAAAATCATTAGGAGTAGATATGCGATATTCAATGAAAAGGTCATGTACAAAGATTAGTTGCAGGGAAAGAAACATGAAAAGTAAAACACAAAATACACAGTGCTTGATGAAATCAAAGAAAATGAAATTCCAAAGGTATAAGAAAATTAAAATGTACAACAACAAGAGCAACAAGTACCTCAAACTCCTACAAGTGTTGTTAGAATAAATACCAGGTTAAGTACACCCTCTGAACAATACTCCCCTTCATTGTATTTTTATTGTTGATTGATTCTGATGAACTAGAAAGTTATGAAGAGGAAATGCAGGTAGACACTAAAAATAAGTGGGAGCAAAGAATGAAAGAGGAAATGGATTCCTTGGTAAATAACTAGACTTGGGACTTGGTTCAATTTCCTACAAGAAAAAAAGCATTGCAAAATAAATGGGCTTACAGGTTCAAGGATGAATATGGAGGAAAAAAAATGGCTCAAGGCTAGACTTATTGTAAAGGGGTTTGCACAAAAGAAAGGTATAGAGTTTGATGAAATATTTTTTGCTCTTGTTAAAATGACTTCAATTAGGACTATTTTAAGTCTTGTTGTAGTAGAAGATTTGCATCTTGAACAATTATATGTAAAAACAACTTTTCTCCATGGGGATTTGGAGGAAGATATTTATATGCAACAACCATAGGGGTATGAGGTCTAAGGAAAAGAGAATTTGGTATGCATATTGACGAAGGGAGTGCATGGCATAAAGAAAGCTTCAACACAGTGGTATTTGAAGTTTGATAGGTTTGTGACAGAGCAAGGTTATATTAGATGTCATTCTGATCATTGTGTTTATTTTAAGAGAATAGAAAATGGAATCTATACTATCTTGCTATTGTATGTAGATGACATGATTATTGTAGGGTCTAACATGCAAGATATAAATGTGCTCAAAAGGAAATTAGCTAATTCATTTGTGATGAAGGATTTGGGTGCTACAAAGGAAATCCTTGGTACAAGAATAACAAGAGACATGCAAAATCACAAATTGACATTGTCTTAGGGTGAGTACATAGAGAAGGTGTTGGAGAGGTTTAGAATGTAGAATGCAAAACTAGTTAGTACACCTTTGGCTATCCATTTCAAATTAACCAAGGAAATGTGTCCCAAGACACAAGAGCATATATAATACATGTCAATGGTCCCTTATTCATCAATAGTTGACAACTTGATGTATGCTATGCTGTGCACAAGACCATATATTTCACATGCAGTGGGAGTTGTGAGCAGGTATATGAATAATCCAGGTAAATAACATTGGGAGGCAGTAAAGTGGATTCACAGGTGTTTGCGAGGCACTAATACTCATACATTATGTTTTGGAGGTTCAAACATTGTTCTATAGGGATATGTTGATTCATATATGGAAGGTGACAAAGATAGCAAGAGAAACACCACATGGTATGTTTTTACTATAGGTGGAACTGTAGTAAGTTGGATTTCTAAATTGAAAAAAGTTGTTGCACTTTCAACAACAAAAACATAGTATGTTGTTTCCACAGAGGCTAGTAAAGATATGATTTGGTTACATAGGTTTATGGAGGAATTAGGTAAATTTTTGGGAAAAATTTCCTTTTAAAATATTGTAATTTTGTAGTCAATTTGGACCATTCATTACAAGGTCACAAATTTGACGGTAGAAGTTATGTTAGGGATTTTCCCCTAGAAGGAAACCCTCTTTAATGTATGAGGGAATTGTATTGTGGCTAGGTGAACAAGTGAATATTGTATTATGAGAGAGGATATTTTGAGAGAAAGAAGAGGATGTTACAACGAGTATGTTGTAGGTTGTATCCCTTCATTCGCTGGATAATAATAAAGGAAGGACCGGGAAATTTCTCTTGTGGATGTATCCCACATTGGGTGAACCAGGTATATCTGTGTCTCTATTGTATTGCGTATCTTCTATGTTTTATTTCTGCATTTGTTTTATTTTATTTCTCTATGATTCTATTTTTCTAACAAATAAGGCATGTTGTAACACTATAAAAGATAATATTTAGATCAATCTTAAATGTTCCTGCTAATCTTTAGCATAGGTTGTTGGTCAAGTAGATGCAATCTGAATTGGACACATGGTTTTCTTATGTAAAGCAAGAGAGTATGATGGCAATTTTGTCTTAGGTGTAGACCAAGGCTAGTCATGTAACCCTTTATTTTGAATGAATAAGACAACAAGAGAGAAATATGCTCAAGGAATGTTGGTTTTCCTGTTTGGGTTTCTAGGGTAAAATATTTGTGTATTGTGTGATTACTTTGTCATTTACTTTCTTGTTTAAATCTTTATTCTTCTCTTCTAGCAGGTTTAGTGTGGAAGTCTATTTCCCAACATGTGGTATCAGAGCATGGATTGTCTATATAGGACTTGAGATAAACCCTAGGTCTAGTAAGCTTCACAAGTCAGATATCTTTAAAGTTTCTCTTGAAACAATGACAAATAGTTTGAGGATAGATATCAAAAAATTCAATGGAAAAAATTTTGAGCTTTGGAAGCTTAAAATTGAATATCTCATTGTAGATAGAGAACATTGGGTAACAATTTGTCAAGGTACCATTCCGATAGGTATGTCAAGGGAAGAATGGGAGAAACATGAAAGAAGGGCAAGGAGTATGATTTGACTGTGTCTTGCATATTCGGTGTTGTTGAATTTCTTAGGTGAAGACTCAACCAATAAATTATGGGACAATTTGGGAAGCTTGTACAAATTGAAATCCCTAGAAAACAATCTATTCCTTAGAAAGAAATTGTATCTTTTGAGGATGAGCGATGATAGTTCGGTAACTGAGAATTTGAATGCATTGAATACTATAATTATCCAATTATCATTTGTAGATATCAAAATCACTGAGGAGGAGAAATGTATTAGCCTATTATGTTATTTTCCATATTCTTGGGATAACTTAGTCATGGCTATAAGGAGCAATTCAACCAAATTAGTGCTAGAATATGTGGTTGCATCTCTACTGTAAGAAGAAATGATACAGGAGAACATGGAAGGATTAGACAAAGATGATTTAACGGTGAGAGGTCAACTGGTTGATAGAGATAAGGGAAAATTATCCGGTATAAATTCTAAGTCAAAGGGTAGATATAAATCCCTAGTTCAGTCGACAAGAAGATGCTAGAAATGTGATAAAGTTGGGCATTACAAAAGGGACTACAAGTCGAAGGTGATAGAATTCGGTATAGGATATGATGAGAAGAAATTGACTTAGAGAAAGACTACTCTAGATAAAGGAGATGATGTGTATTTGGTGTTGACCAATACACAGTCAGAATAAGGTGTTTGGATGATCAAATTAGGAGCATCCTATCATATGACACCTCACAGAGAATGGTTATGCAAATATGAGAGATATGAAGGAGGATATGTGGTCTTGAGGGATGTCTCGACAACCAAAATTGTTGTACGCGGAAGAGTCTGACTGATACTACAATATGGGAGGAGCATAACCCTTCTAGGTGTGCTACATATTCCAGGTTTGGTAAGAAACCTGATATCTGTTAGAAAGATGAGTGATGAAAGAGTGCATACTCTATTTTGGAAGGACACGTGCAAAATGGTCAGGGGAGCAATGGTTTTAATGAAAGGAGTTCAGATTGGAACCCCATACAAGTTATTAGAGAATGTCGACTTGATTGGATGCAACAACATTGTTGTTTCTGAAGTTGAATTGACTCAACTCATTTCGGGCTAAGTCGATTCAAATTGATTCGATAAGTATTCATCAAGTCGACCCGACCATGTTATTGCATGAAAGGATGGGGCACATCAGAGAAAAAGGACTTCAAGTCATGTGTAACAAAGGTATGGTCGAAGGTTTTCTTGAACGTAATTTAGAAATAAATTTTTGTGAACATTGCATATATGGAAAAAAAAATTGGGTTAGGTTCTCATCTGGAGCGCAAGGGTAAAGGAGATTATAGAATTGGTTCATAGTGATGTGTTTGGGCCTGTAACAGTCCCTTCACTTGGTGGATCCCTATATTTTGTGTCCTTCATAGATTAWTTTTCTAGGAAGACATGGATATATTTCCTGAGGAAKAAATCAAAGGTTTTCGAGAAATTCAAAGAGTTTAAATATCTTGTGGAAAACTAGAAAAATAAGAATATCAAGGTGCTAAGAATTCACAATGGTGGTGAATTCTATCGTAAGTATTTTGAGCAGTTCTGCAAGCAGTGTGGCATAACATGCCAAATACCACACCGTATACCCCACAAAAACATGGATTTTCCAAAAGAATGAACACAACATTGATGGACATGGAAAGGATCATGCTTAGTGGTGTTGGGATCACATAAGAATTTTGGGTAGAAGCAGTTGACACTACAAAATATTTGGTGAATATGTCTCCTTCATTAGTGCTAGTCAACATGAATCCACATGAGGTATGGTTTGGTAAGAATCACTTTCACATCTCAAATTATTTGGATGTGATGCATTTTTGCATGTTCCCAAGTAAAAGAGGATAAATCTGGACAAGAAGGAGGTCAAGTGTATTTTCATTGGATACAAAGAAGGAATGAAAGGATATAAGATTTTGGATCATGCATCAAGGAGAACAATGTAAAATATAGATGTGGTATTCAGATAATTTGGAGGTAAGTCCGAGTCTGAAATGGTTCAAATAGAGAAAGATCCAGAGAAGGTGAGGTTTGAATAGAGGAACAAAGAAAAGGATTTAGACGAGTCAATTGAATTAGATGAAGGGGTGGGCCAACCAACCCCAATTGTAAGGAGGTCAGAATGAGTAAGAAAAATAGTTGAAAGGTACATTCCGCTTGAATTCTAATTTGCATTTGTGTCAACTTCCATTGACGAGGAGCCCAATTTGGTCAGGGAGGCAGTCGACTCGATAGAGGGTAAACACTGGAAAGAATCCATGGTCAAAGAGATGGAATCCTTGCATAATATTGAGAGGTGGGATTTGGTCAAACTACCTATTGGAAGAAATCCAATCAGTAGCAAGTGGGTGTTCAAGAAAAATATGAATGTGGTAGGTCAAGTCGAGAAATTCAAAGCTTGACTGGTAGTGAAGGGATATTCCCAAGTCGAAGGAGTCGCATTCGGTGAGATTTTTTTCCATTTTGAAAAATTAACTTTTATTAGAGTCCTAATGTCTTTGGCTACAACATTTGATCTTGAAATAGAGAAAATGGACATGAAGAAAATGTTCGTACATGGGGACATGGAAGGATAAATCTACATGAAACAAACTGGAGGATTTGCAATAAAGGGAAAGAAAGAGCTAGTGTGCAAATTTAAAAGATCCCTTTATGGTCTAAAGCATTTACCAAGGATATGGTACCAAAATTTTGACACATTAATCCTTATTTTTGGATTTGTGAGAAGCAAAGTTGATCACTACATATATTCGAAGGAAGAAGGTGGGTGTTTCATATATGTAGCATTGTATGTCGACGACATGTTACTAATTGGAAACAACATGGATGCAATAAAGGAGGTGAAGAAGCAAATACCCTCCCAGTTTGACATGAAGGATCTCAATGAAACAAACTTCATTCTGGGAATGGGGATCAAGAGAGATCACACAGTTAGAAAGTTGTGGTTGAACTAGAGGAAATATATTGAAACAATCTTGAAGCATTTCAACATGCAGTATTACAAACCTGTAAGGGTGCCAATTCCTATGGAAGAAAGGCTAATTGCTAAACAATTTCTGAATACACAAGAAGAAATAGAGGACATGGCACATGCTCCCTATGAAAGTTCTATTGTTAGTATAATGTATGCGATGTTTTGCACTCATCTAGACATTGCCCATGTAGTGGGAGTGTTGAGAAGATACACGTCGACACTTGGAAAATAACATTGAAAAATTGTCAAGAGAGAATTAAAGTATTTTGTGGCACAAAATATTATGCTATATGCTACCAAGGGAAGCCTGGAGCTAATAGTGAAGTAAATGTACATGGCTTTGTCGACGTTGAATCAGCTGGAGATTTGGATCGACTAAGGTCAACTAGTGGATATGTGTTCAAGATGTTTGGTGGAGAAATCAATTGGATGAATAAGAGATAAGAAGTTGTAGCCTTGTCAACAACATAAGATGAATACATGGAAACCACTCATGGAAGTTGTTGGTCCTAAAGTATGCACCTGACTACTAAGGGTAGATCTAGGCCACCTCAATTGTTGGAACGATTGGTTTTTATAAGTTTAGTTTATTTGTTTTGATGGTTAGTTGATAAGTGAGGTTCAAGGGCATGGGTCTAGTTGGACTATTCCACAATATTCACCACAATATTTCCCTTAGCCAGTGGCATGCATTTTGGTGTAGCATATACAAGATATAAAATTAGAACATAAACACTGACAAACATACAATTTGTCACTTGCAGCTAGAAATTTTAGATCTAACACATTGCATTAAACCTAAAACAACATTTGGAATAAACTTCTCAATAGGTTGTAAGCACATTAGTTGAAAGAAAGAGACTATTTTATTTGCAAAAAATTCAACATGCATCCAAATAAGAAGAAAAGACAAGAAATATTGAGAAAAATAAAGTCTATTCACCGGAAATTATATTCACTTAGTAGAAAACTTTGCAAATCTCTCACCTCATAAGCCTAGTATATATCCTGATAGCTTGATACACCCAAAGAATTTGAACCCCTTTACATTCTCATATTCTTCTATTTATCCACTAAAGGGATTCAAATACCTATCTCAGATCCTAAATCCTAGGGTTAATTTCTTCATTACATTCAAATCCGTAGATCTAAAACTTCACCATTCAATTATGATTACTATCCAATAACACTTCATTACATTGAGTGAAGTAGAGTTTAAATGATAATTTGTAGGGATAACTCCCCTTTTCTGGGCCTACAATCTTGACCTAATCAAAACATTGTTTTTGTCAAAAATGTATTTATTACAACTAGTTGTAATATATCAAACTAAAACAAAAAGATTCTATCACTGAAACTAGAGTCACTGTTGATAACAAAAGTGTAGGAGTTGCACAAAAAAAGTATTCAAAAGCTGTAACTTGTTGTTGACTTCGCTTGGATCCCCACGCATGCCTCTAACTAGAGAAAAACCTTTAACAATGGAGAAAAACTTGCACAGGCTTCGAATTTTCTTACTTGTTGACACCACACCCTTAGATGCTTTCCTTTAGGAACATGCAAGTCTTTTGGTGTTTTTTCTGCAACGTTTCGTACTTTTTTCTGTAATTTTGAATGTTTCACCTCCAATGTTTGATTTGGTTGTTGTAGCTCTTGAATATTTTTCCTCATGCTATCATTCATCCATTTGAGGGTTTCCACCTACTACTTACTTTCCTCCATTTCCTTGTCACCTTCAAATTTAGGCTTGATCTCTGTTTTCACTCTATTCCCATTTTTAAGTTCATGCTCTTCCTCAGTAGCAGGCCTATTGAAATCAATGAAGCGCTTAGTTTTCCCATGTTTCATATCATACCTTTACTTATTCTAAGGTTTGTATCTAATGATGTCTTCCACAGGTTCATGTACCATCATCTTTTCCCCCCTTGCCTCTGGTTTGGTCTCTTCTAAAAACTTCTCTGGGACATGCTCTCTTTCTGGACTAGTTTCTTCAAAATATTTCTCTGGGTTTGGGCCTGTGTATTCTAAATATTGCTCTGGGTCTGGACTAGTAGTGTACTTTGTTTCCAAATCAATAGGTTTAATACATGAGCTCTATCCCTTGTTGCGCTTCTTTCTGGTCTTGCTTACTGACATTTCCTTTAATGTGTGGATAGTCATTTCCTCCATGTTGGTAAACCTAAAGGGCTCTTCATCAGTGTATTTCTCTTTTATTACAATAGGATTTTTCTTCTTGAGGTATGGATCAGACAAGGTTTTGTATTTTATCCTCATTTGGCTGGTCAACCTGGTCTTCTAATTTGGTTTACTTGTCATTTATGGGACCTATTTCCCATTTTTCTTTCTGCCTAGTTTTTCCTCATGAGGCTCCTCAATTTGTGTGTCCAATTGCTCAAATTCAACTGTAACTACTTCATGACTAGCTCGCTTATTTCTCTGTTGTTTGCTTGCTTTCAATTTAGGAGTTTTTCTACCTGCATACTAGTGGGAACATGTTCAACCTCAAGATGCTCAGGGGATGGTTAGACTACTGGACATACCTATTTTTTACCCTTTCTGACATATACTTTATTCTCTTCCCTGGACCTCTGTTTCACTATGGATGACCTCAATTGCCTCTAAGGTATTTCTTCTTTTTATGGAGTGATGGATCTCCCTTTGACTGATTTGTTCCTTCTTTTTTTAGGTATTGTTTTTTCCTTGGAATGTTGGGTGGTGTTTGATGAACTTCCTGGCTCTGTGGAAACCCTAGCTGCATGGGGAACTTCAATCTTTTGCCCCAATGGTTGTTGTTCAATTTCCTAATCTGATGGTTGCTGAGTGTCTGGCTCTTCATCCTGTAAACCTAGAGATTCTAGAAGTTATACCCAAGACATTCCCAATTTAGTGAGAGCAAAAAGAACTAGTATTTTTATAAATCCCTGATGCTAGAGGCTTATGTGAGCATTTTGTGGATAGTTTTGGACTCGTTTGGAAATCTTGGTTAGGATTTTGAGAAGGTAGAATGGGAGGTTCATCTCCTTATCACCATTTAAATGCATGAGAAATATGAGATGATAGTAATGCACAATAAAAAACCTACCTTCTCCAGTGATGTACCTCTATATTGCCAACATGATGCCCCTCCATTCCTCTCTCAGCCAATGGATCAGTATGCCTTGACTCCAATCTGGGCTCTGATGATCTACTATCAAGAACTCGTTTCACACCTCATCCAATGATTTTCCTTTCTTGAATCACCTCTCGACACTGATAGGGAGAGCACATGCTCTTGCTATAAAATGATCTATTATGTGGATGGTTATATCCCCAATTTATGTCTGGAATCCATCAAATTTCTATGAAAATATTAGAGCGATTTATGTATGGTGTCCATTGAAATCACAAATGAAATTGTACCAATCACCTCTAATGAATATATCCTTGATTTCTGGTATGGATTCGAATAACTCGAGCCCTGTTGACTCTGCCTTGCTTATCTTCCATCACTCTCGTGGTGGTATCATTGTGCCCTAGCTTCCCTCTAATGAAAATGATGGCCAAGACCATATACCACTTAGGGCTCGCTCAAAACATATAATGAAAACTACACAAGGAACAATGCACATGATTTAGAGAGTAATAGGAACATATTATCATGATTTGGGTGTGAATGCACTTTATTCAAACTTTGAAATATTTTTTAAACCATTAAAAATCATAAAAACAGAGCCTGTCTGTTGATTGCAAGAATGTTGGCATTCTTGCAATCAACGCTTTTACACATGTAGGCCTAGGATAATTCTTTTGTGATCCATCAATGATATAAAACATGGTGATAGGACTTGTCCAAACTCAAATAAAGACTTAAATCAACCTTATAAAAAGAAAAACAACTAATCATTGAGAAAAGAAGGGATGAAATGAAACAAAATGACCAAACACATAGTGGAGGAGAAAAACTAACTAAGAGCTAGGTTGGAATATGGATAAGCTGGTTTGATGAGTAGAAGGAAGAGGTGTATGCCTAGGATCTAAATCAGCTCCAACTGGGGGTAGCACTTCCCTGTGAGGTTCTAAGAACAACATACATGTGTGCCTTATTTCTTTATTTCTTCCACCATCCACTTTATTCCTTTTACCATCCTTGACATTTGTCTTATTTAAACTAAAAACCAAATCTGCAACTATATCCCAGGGCCTTTATTGGGCTATGGATTCTTTTATTCACACTAAACTACTGAATCATAATGAAAATCAAAACAATTATGTATAGACTGAACCACCTCTAGTTCATCAGGTAAAATAATGTTTCAGGAAGCACCCATTGACTAGGCTTCCAAAGTTATCAATGTCATCCAGATTTTGCAATACAAAGGTATTGTTATTCAGAACATTGGCTACTTTAAAGAGGCCAAACCAAAGGTTATCAAACTTACCATGCTTGGGCTTGTCCTCCCTCCAAGAATCCCATCTCAGAACTAGGTCACCAGCTTGAAAAGTATCCTTTTTTGTTTTCCTATCAAAGGATGCCTTGACCTTGCTTTGGTAAGCCTCATCTTTCTCATTTAATATTTCTCTTGTTTGCTAAACTTGAATAATCTAAAAAATCCTCCTCTGAATGTCATTAGGATTATCCACTTCTTCCTTAAAAAATTTCAACACTGGTAGACCAAGTTGGGTTAGAAAAACATCCACCCCATAGAATAGCTGAAATGGGGAGGTACCCAATGAATTTTTGGTGCTGATCCTATGAGCCCATAGGGCATACTTTAGTTTGGAATCCCAGGCTTTTTTTTTTTAATTTTCAGCCAATAGTTTTTTAATAATCCCGATGAGGTTTTTATTTGATGAATTTGCCAACCCATTCCCCCATGGTTAATATGGTGTAGAATGTGTCAGGATAATGTTGTAATTCCCACAAAAATCAATCATGGCCTTGGACTTGAATGTCTGAGCATTTTCTATCACTAGTTTCCTAGGGCATCCAAACTGAGAAAAGATGTTTGTTTCTAGAAAGTTCATGATCACTTTGTCAGTGGCATTCCTGGTAGGAATAGACTCAATCCATTTTGTAAAGTAATCAGTAGCAGTTAGGATCCACTTGTGTTTTCCAATGGAGGGTGGGTTTATCTCCCCGAAGAAATCTAGGCCCCATTGTTGAAATGGGTCATTTGCAATAATTGGCTTTAGGGGTAGCGAGAGAAATTTCTGCTTTCCAATAAACGTTTGACACTCTTCACATGTTTTGAACATGACAAATACATCAAAAAATATTGTGGGTCAGTATTATCCATCCCTTATAACTTTGAAGGATGTAGATTTCTAGTGTTTTTTCCCTCCACGAACTCCTTTATGCATATCCGTTATAACCTGTTTTGACTCATCTTCATCCACACACTTCAACAAAATACCAACAAGGTCTTTACAATATAAATTTTGGTTTAAAATGTAATATTTCACAACCTTTAATTTAAGAGATCTGGTTTTGGATTTATCCAACTCTGCTGGGCATTCTAGGTGTTGTAAACAATAAATGATGTCTTTATACCAAGGTGAAAGAGAATATTTATTCATTACATGCAATGTCTTCTTTTCATCCTGTATAAGTGGAGCATCCGATTGGTTGAAGATATGGTGCAATTCAAGCGCTTTGCAATTTGAATCAGATAACAGTTTTGCAAGGCCCTTTCCCTTGCTAAGTTTAGTGGGCTTTATGTGCAAATCATATTCCAAAAGTTTGACTATCCATTTTCCTCTCTTCCCATCACTGTCTGGCTAGACAGCGATCTCCTTTATACTACTGCTAGGGACATAAGTGATTATCTTACACTACAAAACATAAAACCTAAAGGATTTCAAGGCCTTCCCTAAGGCATAATCCTAATTTTCCATGATGTCATATTTCGATTATGCATCCCCAAGTGATTTTCTGAAAAAGGCAATGGGATGTTCATACCCGTCTTCATAGCTTTGCAAGAGTACAACAACAGTAGTCTCCCTAGAGGAAAAAGAGAAAATTAGGAATTCTTTGGAATAATCTGGATTAACTAGAACATGGGCCTCAATTAGAGCTTGCTTTATCATTTGAAAGGATGACCTTGCTTCATGTGTCCACTTAATGTCATCATCTTTTCTCAACATGTTTGTAATAGGCCTAATGATCTCATCAAAAATTGGTACAAATTGCCTCAAGAAATTTATTTTTCCTATGAAAGACTGTATGACTTGATTTCTGGTAATGTTAATTTTCTGAATAGCATCTACCCTTTCTAGGTCTATCTTTATCCCTCTTGCAGATATAATGTGACCTAGGAGCTTGCCTTATAACATATAAAAATGGAATTTCTTGGGATTCAATGAGATTCCATACCTTCTACATTTTTGAAATATTTTCTTCAGGTGTTGTAGATGTTCATCATCAGATTTTGAAAATATGGTGATGTCATCAAGGTATATCACCATGAACTTGTCCTTTTCACCCACAAATTCAATGTCCATGGCCCTTTTAAAAGTGGCCCTTGCATTCATCAAGCCAAAGGACATTTTATCATACATGAAGGTTTCCCATGGAGTAGTGAAGGCAATTTTGTCTTTGTCTTCTTTGAGCACTGTTATCTTATTGTACCAAGAATAATCATCCAGTATGGAAATTATATGGGCACCTACCACCCTTTGAAAAATGTGATATAACCGTATTTCACCATTCTTTTTCCTGATTGGCACCAAGTTGGTGTAGACTTTAACCTTGTACAATATTTACTGCAAACAAATTTTCAGTAAAAGAACAAAAAATATACAATGGAAAATACAAACATTACACATAGATTTTTCCCCTAGAAACCCAAACCAAGAAAAACAACATATTCTATATTCATTCATTGTGATACATTGTTTACAATACAATATACATATAGGATCCAACAACATCCAAAAACCTAACCCAATGACTTGGATTAGTCAACAACCCTAATTCCTTAACCGGAAATAGAAAACCATGTTTCGAAATACCGCCCAACAATGGACACGAAAATCGAGGCAACACAAAAAATGAGGAAAAAATGCGACACTTTTCCCCCTCAAACCCCCCTACACACCCGGAACAACGTAGACACTACTACTCCTACAAATAATATAACACATACCTAGTATTCTCCCAGTTGTAGTTTTGTTTGCATACAGGGGGTTACAAGGTTACATAGTCAACAATCCAGGGCAACAATGCCCATGGATCCTCTACACCAAGAGAACTTCTCAGTGCTCACAGATTTTGTTAATGAATCTGCAACATTCTTCAAAGTGTCCACCTTCATTAGAAACACTTTCTTTTCTTCAACAATGTCTCTCACAAAGTGATATTGAATATCAATATGATTTGTATTTGAATGATAAGTCGGGTTCTTCACCAGAAAAATTGCACTCTGAATGTCATAATCTATCTTGATAACTTGTTGTACCAACCCAATACCTGAACAAAACCTTTGTAACCACACTTCTTCCTTACTTGCATGAGTGGCTTCCATGTATTCAACTTCTATAGTTGAAAGTGCCACTACAACCTGTCTTTTTACCATCCAACTTATTTCTCCTCCAAACAGGTTAAACACATACCCACTTGTAGAACTCCTACGATCTATATCTCCAACCCAGTATGCATCCAAAAATCCATGTATATCCAACACTTCTTCCAATCCTGGTCTTCCTTGGTAGCACAATCCATAGCTAGAAGTGCCACACAAATACCTGAAAACCCTTTTTACTGTTGTCCAATGCTCCTTCCCTAGTTTGACATATACCTACTCAAAACTCCCACTGCATGTGCAATATCGGGTCTAGTACAGACCATTGCATACATCAAACTGCCAAGTTCACTCGGATATGGACCATGAGACATGTCCTCCTCCTTCCCATGTCTTCGGACACTGATCCACAAATAACTTTACACAAACAATAATAGGAGCCTTGATCGGTTTACATTCTTGCATATTAAACCTCTGAAATATTGTCTCGATATATTTTCTCTGATTTAACCAGAGTTTCCTTTTTTTCCGATCTCTTTTAATTTCCATGCCCAAAATGAAATTTGAAGCACTGAGATCCTTCATGTCAAATTTAGAGGACACCTCATTTTTCAAATCCCGGATAATCTCCTTGTTGTTTCCTATTAACAACATGTCATCCACATACAAGACCAAATAAATCAAATGATCACCAATTAATTTAAAATACACACAATGATCCTCTTTGCTTCTTGTGAAGCCAAGTCCCAACATATAAGTATCAAATTTTTGATACCACATCCTTGGTGATTGTTTTAAAATTGTTTTAAACCATACATGGAATTTTTCAGCTTGCATACCAACTCCTTCTTTCCCTTTACAACAAATCCTTCTGGATGCTTCATATAGATTTCTTCTTCCAGATCCCCATGTAGGAATGTTGTCTTCACATCCATCTATTCTACTTCAAAATCAAATTCAACAACAACATATAACATAAATATTATAGAAGTTAACTTGGCTATAGGAGAAAAAATATCACCAAAATCAATTCTCTCAACTTCGGAATAACCCTTTGCTACTAACCGAGATTTTTATTTCTCCACTTTTCCTTTTGCATTCAACTTCTATTTAAATACCCATTTGCTACCAATAGGATTTCTTTCAGTCAAAAACTCCACTAGATCCCAAGCCTCATTCTTATCCAAGGATTTCATTTCTTCATCCATGGCCTTTTTCCAGAGCTTTCCATCCTTTGAATCCACTGCCTCCTTGACAGTTCTAGGATCATCATCGGTAATAGACAAAGAAAATTTTGAACGAAAATCAGATGGACTATACCTTTTCGGTAGCCTTATTTCTCAAACTAATCTCATCAATACTGGAGTATGAGGATCTTCTTCTTCTAAATCATGTTCTTCTGTAGAGTCTGATTCATCATCCTTTAAATCAAACTCTATTTTATCTGGTTCTTCCTTGGTAGGAATTCTTGTTTAACAACATCCTTCATTTCTCTAAATTTGACATCTCATCTATACACTACCATCTTAGTTTCTGGGTTCCAAAGATTATAACGTTTGAGGCCATCTTTATACCCAATAAAGATACACTTTTCATCCTTCTTATATAGCTTACTCCTATTTTCCTTTGGAACATGAACATATGCCTCACAACCAAATACCTTGAGATGTGTGAGAGAAGGTTTCTTACCAGTCCATACCTCTTGTGGAGTCTTGTCATACAACGTTGATGAGGGTGATATGTTGACCAAAATTCTTTCCCTAACCCAACACCACTGAGCATGCACCTTGATTTTTCCATCAACGTCATGTTCATCCTTTCTGCATATCCATTCTACTGAGGTGTATATGGAGTAGTATTCTACTTTTCTATACCAAACTTCTTACAAAATTCTTCAAATTCATTCCTGCAGAACTCTCCACTATTATCTATCCTCAACACCTTAATTATTTTCTTAGTTTGATTCTCAACAAGAGCCTTAAACTCTTTAAACTTGTCAAAGACTTCAAATTTCCTCCTGAGGAAATATATCCAAGTATTCGTAGAGAAGTCATCTATAAATGAGGAATAGTACACATATTTTCCCAATGATGGGACCAACATATGTCCAAAAACATCACTATGAATAAGCTGTAAAATTCCTTTTGCCCTTGTTGCACCAGAGAGGAATCTTACCTGATTTTGCTTTCCATATATGCACTGTTCAAAGAAATCAAAATCCAGAGAGCAGTTAGACATACCTTCAACCATACCTTTACCATGTAGTAGTCAAAGACCCTTCTCTCCGATATGCCCCAATCTTTGATGCCACATCATAACCTTTTATCCAGAGACTGTAGGAGTTCTTTCTTCTTCAAATCTAATATCATAAACAATGGAAATATTACACCCATCACTAATAGTTCTTCCTTGCAGCTTATACAAAGTTCCAAACCAAACTCCCTTCAACAACACCATTGCTCCTCGAACCGTCCTGTAGGTTTCCTTTTCAAATATTTTTTTTACCCCTGCATTGTCCATTTTGCTTACAAAAATCAAATTTCTTGCCAATACTGGGATCTGCAGAACACTAGGTAGTGTTCTAATCCTTCCATATAGGAGCCTCAACTTGACTTTTCCTCGACCTATGATTTTGGTTGTCGAGTTGTCATCTAGGAAAACATTACCTCCATCATACCTTTCATATTCATAGAACCACTCCCTGTGGGGAGTCATATGAAACGATGCACCTAAGTCAACCAACCATGCCTCATGATCTTCATGTGAGTTGGTCTTTTCTTCTTTAGAAGGATATTCTTCAAATCCCTTCTTTTTCTCAACTTTGGATCTACACTGCTTCTTATAGTGCCCTTGTTTTCGACATCTCCAACATACCTTTACAAACTTTCCAAGAGATTTAGATCTACCCTTAGAATTAGATCTCCCACTTGATAACTTAGATCTATTTCTTTCCTGGGAGCATCCTCTTTCAAATAATGCGTTTGTGCTCTGTCCTTCCATATTCTTCTGTCTCATCTCCTCTGACAACAAGGATGAGACCACTTCATCAAACTTCAAGGAAGTTGTATTACTACCTATGGCCACAACTAGACTATCCCACGAGTCTGATAAAGAACACAATAAACTGATACACTTATCTTCATCTAAAATTTTAATCTCAACATATACTAAATGACTTACCATAGTATTGAAGGTGTTCAAATGCTCTACCACCGAGTCTCCATATCTCATCCTCGGGTTATACAACTTCTTTCTCAGGAATAGTTTATTTACTAGGGACTTAGACTGATACAACTTCCCCAAATTATCCCATAAATCCTTGTCTATAGCTTCCTCTATCACATTCAGTAATACTAAATCTGAGAGACAGTCGGATTTTTCTCTTCGCCTTCCGATCCAACTTTTTCCAGTCATTTGCTAAAGTTCTTGTACGTGCAATACTTGGATCTACCACGATCCACTGATCTCTGTCCACCAACAGATATTCCATCTTGAGCTTCCACAACTAAAAAATTTTCCCATTAAACTTCTCAATCTCCATTTTTGAATTGCTCACCATTTCTTTTCACCTGAAAAAATCAATACCATAGATCTCCCACTGTAACAAGGCTTATCACAGTCCCGAGCCAAACCCTTGACCACAAAGGCGTCCCCCTTAAGCCAACAAAGCTTTGAAACCAAATGTACATTTTAAACTTGTACAATATTTACTGCAAACATATTTTCAATAAAAGAACATAAAAGATACAATGGAAAATACAAACTTTACACAGATATTTTTTCCCTAGAAACCCAAACCGGGAAAACCAACATATTTTATATTCATTCATTGTGATACATTTTTTACAATAAAATATACATATAGGATCCAACAACATCCAAAACCCTAAAAAAATGACCTGTATTAGTCAACAACCCTAATTCCTTAACCGAAAATAGAAAACCATTGGCAAAAACCATGTCTCGAAAAACTTCCTAACAATCGAAATGAAAATCGTGGAAACACGAAAAATGAGGCAAAATGCCACACGTTTCCCGTGGATTTTTTTTTCTCGAGGGCGTTGCCCCTGCAACCCCAAGGGGGGGCCTAGCTCCCCTCCTCAAACCCCCTTGTGTGCCCGACATAACGTAGACAGTACTACTTGTGCAAAGAATAAAACACATACCCAACAGTTGGCCACCCAATCTGAATATCTCAAAGGCACAATAATCTTGACATCAGACATCCTTTTCAATAATAAACATTGAAAAAGGGTCATACTATATAATTTTATGCCTAAATGGATTACAACCCTCTTTCAGAGGAATTTTATGCTGAATGATTTCAGTATCAAATGTTTTCAGGTCTTCATAAGACCTTGCAAAAATGTCAACAATTTTTTTTATAAGGCTGACATATCTGTCTCTCTACTCATCCGGAAGTGATTTAGATATATTGATGGTATTGGGATCTACAACTGTCCCAATATTACAGTTTAGAACCTCTTGTTCTTGACTTTTAGCTGCAACTTTCTTGGAGACACCATTGTTGTCAAAAAGTCTCTCCAGTGGGACTAAGCCCTTTGGAATATGATTTGTTTTCAGTTCCACAATGTTGTGACCAATCACCTTATTCATAAGAGGATATGCCTGATAATTTTCTGTTTCATCATTCTCATTTTCTTGGTCAATAGAGATATTTGAAAATTCATCAATGGTTTGCATAAATCTCTTGAGCTCTAGATCGTTACTAAAAACCTGCTAGTGTTTGACATTGTCTGGTATGGTTGTTCTGTGCCTAACCTCCACTTCACATTTAAGATTTGGACCAATGGTGTTGAAGCTAGGGTTGAAAATTTTCACCTCTAAAACTAAAACTTTTTCTCTACTGGGATTCGGCTTTCCATAAGGTATAATCCTCACTATCAGTTCAAAAGACCAGTACTGAAGTCCCGAAATGATTTTTTTTCTCTGTTATAATTAAATACAAGAAGCTCAAGTGTTTTTAAAGTCTAGACGGACGTTTTGTAAAGTACTTTAAATCGCGATAATTTAAAACCCTAAAGGAGTTAATTAACCATCTTTTTAGCCTTTCAGGATTCGGGGTTTACTTAGAACAATATCTTTTCAACACATTTTGAATTGCGAAATCCCGATTCCCGATTTCCCTAAAGAGGTGAAAGTCAGTCTTAATCATGATTAATTTAAAACTATTCTCAATCGCGATTTCGGGATTCGGGGTTTAGTGGTGACATACCTCATGTAACCGCGATCCCCGAAGCACGAAGTCGCGATTCAATACTAAAGTTAAGGCTTAAAACTATTCTCATCGCGATTTCAGGATTCGGGTTTTAGTGTTGACATACCTCATGTAACCGTGATCCCTGAAACCCCGAAACGTGAAGTCGCAATTCAATACTGAAGTTAAGGCTTAAAACTATTCTTGTCACGATTTTGGAATTCGGGTTTTAGTGGTGACATACCTCATGTAACCACGATCCCCGAAACCCCGAAATGCGAAGTTGCAACTCAATACCGAAATATAAAAGGAACTAACTTCATTTAAAAAATACATTTAATGGTAATTAAACTTCACAGGTACTTTCTTTTCAGTCTCCGACAAAAGAGATTTTTTGAATTTTGATTTTAGAATTGCCGAAATACGGCCACATTAATAACAGATAGATTGTGATGTCTGTGACACAAATGCGTATCTAAGAAATATTCTCTGCATTAAAGGTATTAAATTCTTGACAGCTGCATCAGTACTTTCACATAAAATGAGTTAAAAAGAAAACTAGAGATTTGTGTTTTGAAACTTATTCTCGCTTTTTTTTTATCAGAAGTAAGACGCATATAGCCGAGCTTTCACGCCTCTCTTCTGTGACAGGTTTTCGTTCAAATACAAAAGTCATGGCACCAAAGAAGGGACCCAAGAAGAGTGAAGATACAATTGAGTTTCCCATCCCAGAGGGAGACGTCATATAGACACCACACCACATGCTATCGACTCAATTAAATCATGGAGACAAATTTATGAAAATCTAGACTGCGAGATGAAAAATTCTCTTGACGATTTCGAGAATCACCTTTGGGACATAGCAAAATCATAACTTCACAACATTGCAACACACCCACGACTCATGGCGTACAACGACATGATCAGTTGGGCTTTGGACAAGGCTGATATTCTGACAAGAAGCATTTTAAATGATCAAGGAGTCATTATTGGCTCATTCAGACCTGAACATATCCAGGTTATGTACAAACTCTCACCCAATCCTAATTTCATTTACAATTCCAAATTTATAGCTAAATTCCAGAGAAAGGAATGCACTGAGGCAGACCAAACTTACCCTGATTTAATCAAAGGTTGGTGGAGATGTCCATCAAAATTTAGGGCCAATACCGATAGAATTTATGCCACAACCTCTTTGAATGAGTACATGGTTTATGTAGCCATGATGTTGTGCAGACTCTTCAGCAAAAAGAATCCTTGTCATTTCCTGGCAGAATGGGTGCCCTTTTTAGAAGAAGGATCAGAAGGATTCAATTTCAACTAGGACAAGATTTTATCTGATAATATAACCAAAGAGGTTTCGGATTACAGAGCTACAAGAGCCCGAGGTCAACCAGGGGCCTTTTACATGTTAGCATACATCATGGACGCAATTTGTTTTAGGAATCCATTCCCCCTGATGAGTTGGATTTGGAACACAACCTACCTTGAACCTATTCACGAATATCACTCTGAGCTATGGGAATAAAATGCAAAAAATTTGTTTTATGAAATTTGCCATTTTGTGGTGATACCAATGCATAAAATGTTTTTCAGCTATGACCCTCCTCGCATTTCTAAAGCAGTTTCAAACAACCTCAAGCCAATAGCAGACTGGTTCATTGAAGAAAGCTTCTCCTACATCAGAGTTTATGGGTGTTCAATCCCCCCTCACGTGCTCCCAAAATTCCTCCCGGATAGACTGGTGTGTAGGGAAGTAGCACACCAAATAGTAAAAGGCGGTATTGGAATAGAGCTAAAGGAAGCTCAAAAGAAGTTCTGGCTCTTCTTCCCTGTTCACATCGGGAAATTTTCAATACTAAAATTGGGACATTCTAGGGTGGAAGCAGAAGCACTCGAAAGAAGTTAAACTGATAGATATTGAGTACAAAAGGCATGAACCTTATCAATTAGTGAAAAAACACTTGATACACTACAACATGAAAGCCTATGAACATGAGGAGTCACCTTGGGATGACATGTTCAAAGGAACCAAGTCTTATACATAAGTGTTGGAAAGAGTATGGACATTGTCGTCCGACCTGCAAGTCAGCTTTCAGACCTTTCAAAAGCATCGACGGAGTGGTATGCCCCAAGTACTTCAAGGGGAAGAAATTAACCTCCCCCAGGAGTAGGAAAGAGTTCCACCAGGGTTCTAGCAGGAAGCACAAAAGAAGGGAAATCCCAAAAAATCCCTACAAGATGTGGAAAGGCCTCCACCAAGCAAAAAGATCGAAGCAAAGAAAAGGTCAAGGAGACCTCCCAAGTCTGGTAAGCCTACTCCCACTTAATTACCAAGGGTTGATGTCAATATGCCTAAGGCAGCAGAAGGGAAAGGATATATGGAGCTAGGGAGTCCCATAGGCTCCTTAACCCTCTTACAGTCCACTTTTGGACTACCACAGACGGGAGCTCTTTTTGTTGATGACCTTACCTCCATTCCCATAGATGAGATTCCTCCTTCCGATTATTTTTTCAGTAGAAAAAAGAAGGCCGTCCTGAAATAGGAGATGCATAAGAGGGAGGGGAACATGGTTATAAAAAATAAAGTCCTGATAGACGGACAAAATTTAGAGGAAGAAGATTTCGCTACAGAGGTAGCAGGTTCCATGGGAGCCATGGCAACAACAAACTTTTTTACCGTGGGAAAAATCATAACAAGGATAAAGACGAGTGATAAGATCATATCAAAATTGTGAGAGAAATTAAAGAATGCTGAGGAGAGCATTAGAGAATAAATGAGTAAAATCTTGGAGCAGACAAGGGCGGTCGAAAGGTTAGAGGTTCAATCACTCAAAACGAGTTTGGATGACATGAGCCAGGAAATACAAACAAATCAGCTACAGATTACTTAGCAAAAGGGGCACACAGAACAGTTGTAGGCTAGATTAATATCAATGGAAGATCAGATTATAGACTTAAAAGCTTTCCAGGCCCAGTCACTGGAAGTGCATTCAAAAATAGAAATTGAACAACATAAATTGATTTCCAAAATAAAAATTGTTCATAATTACTTTCAAGAGGTAGATAATGCCTTTGAAAATATTATCCTAAGAGAAAAAGAAGCCAAAGCAATGAGGATTACTCTCCAAAAGGAGATTATATATTCGACAGGTGATGAGGTATCCCAAACTATGAAAGTATCAGCCACAGAGCAAATCAGAGGTGACATCATGCTCAAGCTATGGGAAACCAACATAACTGAAAGCAAAAGAATAGCCAAAGAAATCAGAGATGTCTATGAAGAAGTTTTTGATCTTCTAGACAAAGGGTCATTAAATATTGGAAAAGGCCAGTGTACAGGACTTTTGGGACAGATCAATATTGTAAGACATCAATTAAATTTTAGGGAAAATTTGAGTGAAATCCAAATGGAAATTTCACAACTAAAAAAAATTGATGTCACCCTAATGAACAGGTTGTTAGTTGAGCCTAACTTAAAGCTCTAGTCAATAAAGTTTACAGATAGAGGAGTCGATGACCATCTTTCTAAGAGTCAGAGAAAGGTTTATCTGTTTGAGGCAAGAGATTTTCTAGAACCCCCCAGAAATTTTACACAGTTCCTGGAGAAATGCATTAAATGTATCGAATCAAAAGAAGGAGAGTCATCAGCAAAGTAAAAGTATTATTTGGAAGGGCTTTACTTCCTAGAAAATGGAAAAATGGAGAAGATCATGAAAACGATTTTGGATCTATTTTTTAACAAATAGTTAGTCTCTAAGAAGTAGGAAATCACCAACTGTCCTAAGATTGGTGGTTTTGTATAAATGTAATTTTTCAAGACTAAGAAAAGTTTTTTTTTTTTTGGAGGAATTGTAAAGAGAAAACTTCATTTTGCCTGAATTAATACAATAGAAGTTGAAGATTCTAGATCTGGTCAAGCCTGAGTTATGTGTTTCTCTGTCATTTTATTTTTATTTCATATTTTCGTTTGAAGTGTTTCATGTGGTAATTTCTATTATAGTAATTGAAACAGTCAGATTATCTAATCGTTTGCAGTTTTTCCTCTGTATCAGTTTTCAGCGGATATAAGACCTATCAACATTTTAGAACTCTGAAACTGTATTCTTCTGTAAAGTTATCATCCCTCTTTCTTGTATTATCTTAAAATGAGATTCCTCTTAAATTGATGCCTCATTTTTTGTTATGTGACTACATATTCCCTTTTCTTTCTTCATTCAGTGCATCTTATTCATTAAAATTAACTCAGATACCAGAAGTGGCCTTCATTTCAGTTATACTATTAATTCATAATTTGAAAGTTATATTTTTATTAATTCGAACCAGAAATTTGTGACCCTTGGAAATATATTTGATTTACAAAAAATAAACCCTCACCTTTCATGACTGTTCCAGTTACCAAACAACCTAATATAGAAACCGGTCTATCAGATCAGACAAGCATTGCGTTAAACCTATTCAATACCATCTTACAAACAACAAATACAGGGGTAGAACTTGAGTGTTCATCGGCTACAATTGAAAGGGGTATTAGCATTCAAGAACAATGAGAAGCTAGACAGAGACAGTTAAGGAACCAATTGTGATCTCAATTCCTTTTAAACTAGTCTTTTTACCCATGTTTTATTTCTACCTTTTTGGATACCTTGACGGTATACTTTAGAGCCTTAAAGTATAAACTCAGGAACAACATCTTTTTGGCGCCGTTGCCGGGGAATGAAGAAACAAATCTTTTCCTTGGGAAGAACGACATTGACACTTTCTTTCTTTGATAGTGAACAAAGATTAAAAAAAAAACTTCTAAGGCTACTTTTATCTTTCACTTGGCGACCCCACACTTTTTAAACTGGATTTTAGCTGAAAGAACACCAGAAAGAACCCGGACGACAAGCAAACTTGACCAGTTTCTGATCCAGAAAAGATTTTTAAATCAAGAATATCTCTTAGACAAATTATTTCACCGACACATGTCATCTATCAACCAAATTCTTCACGATTGAATGTCAGAGGAACACTTGAGAGATCCCTCTCCCTCTCCCTATCGATTGATACATGCTCTTTTTCCGAAGTCCACACTCCTACTACCGAACGCTTCGACGAATTTCCTATGTATCCTGATTTAACCCCCGTCAATTTTTTGATATATTCGTCTTTCAAGCCTGGAGAAACAAATTCTATTCATCTGGGGCCTTCTTTTTCCAGTTTTCGATGCCTTGACGATCAGTTCACCACAACCTTTCTATCATATTCAAGTACAACCCCAGTTTCAATCTCAAATCTATCAATGGCTGCACACGGAGGTGCGGGGGCTGGAGGCGGTGCTATAGGTGGTGTCGTAGGCGGCCAAGTACTTCCCCCTAGAATTTTTTCTAAGGTGGTTTCCAGATATGCCCCTCTTTTCCTCCCAGTTCCCCTACATGACCTTCCAGAAAATTACATGAAAAATATCCCTAAATTTATAGGGAAAGGCGATTTAATTGCACAAGAACACATAAATTTCTTTGACCAGTTCGTCGATATCCTAGGACTCGAACATGAAGATGTCTACTCTAGACTCTTAGTACAAAATTTCGAAGGGCAGGTAAGAACCTGGTTTTGAGGCTTAGCAGCAGGATCTTTAAGGTCATACGATGAACTCGAAAGTGATTTCATCAGGCAATGGGGAGAAAGAAAAGATCACCTCTGTTATCTAACTAAATTCGAGGCTCTTAGAAATAAAAATTTTGAATCAGTTCTTGAGTTCACCCAAAGATTTAATAAATTGTACAATAAAATTCCCATTAAGGTCAAACCTTCTCAGCCTGCAACAAAAGTAACTTTCGCTGGAGCTTTCGACCCCGATTTCTCCTTACTATTGAGAGAGAGGAAATCAGTAGACCTCACCAAGATGCAAGATGATGCCCTAGAAATCAAATCAAACATGATGGCTTCAGGAAAGCTAAAAGCCAAAATGGAGGTTGGGAACAAAGAAACCAGAAGATACAGAGAACAAGGAGGATCTTCAGGGCCAGGAAGATCTTTGGGGGACAAAATGGATGACATGGCTAGGATAATTAAAGAACTATCTAATAAGATTTCAAAAATGGAATTAGAGAAGACTAAAAATGACCATTTTCCCAGAAAGGATTTTAGAAGGAATCCCAATCCTTAAGTCCCACAAAGACAGATCAAGAATGAGGATCAGAAAATCCCAACCCCCTTCAAGAGTGAAAACTTCATTGGAGAGGAAGATTTAGAAGATTTTGAGGAATTAGAGGAAGATATAAACAATCTGGGTGATGACGAGCCAAAACCCTATTTATCAAGGCAAGATTATGAAAAATTCTTAAATAAAGAAAATATATTGGAAAATGACCTAAACGATAGTACTTCTGAAGATTTGACCTACCAGGGTATTATCGATGGTATAATGTCCGAGCTTCAACATAAGTACAATCTAAGGCCTAGAAACAAGAGTGTTACAATCACCCAAAAGAAAAAGATATTGTCGACGAGTGAGACAGACGAGATAGTTTCAAAAAATGTTGAAAAATAGATTGTAAAAATTGACATAACAAACACACAACCTACCAAGACTAAGGTAGCTGAAACACTCACAGTCAAAACACAGAGAGCAAGAGCTCTTGCAACTGAAACAAAACCTTCACCAAAAAAGAAAGCTGATAAGAAGGGAGTCGAAGCCCAAAATGTTGAGAATGACAAAATTGTGGGAAATTTCAATCTGGAAAACGAAATCAATAAAATCAAGATCCCCATACCTCTTGTTGAGCTGGAAAAAAACCCAATGTATCGAAAACAAATTGCTAAGTTGATTAATTTTTTGGAAGATGAAAGCCAAGACGACGTCATTAACCTAGAAGACGACAAGCCGAACATAGTTTTTGGCCCTCATTTTGAAGGTGCCAAAGACACTATTTCTCCCTTCTATATCACATTGACCTTGTTTGACCAACTACTCCATAACTGTATTCTTGATTCTGGAGCATCCCATAATGTAATGCCTAAAGCCATTATGGATAAATTGGGTCTCGAAATTATTAGGCCTTATAGAGACTTATATTCTTTTGATTCTAGAAAATTTAAATGTATAGGTATGATTAAAGACTTGGTGGTAGGTCTAGCTCAAATACCTACGAAAAGCATTCTCATGAACGTAGTGGTTGCCGATATCCCTCCAAAATATGATATGCTGTTATCTAGATCATGGAGTGCCAAGCTTGGGGGCTCTCTCCAACTTGATATGACATATGCTACAATCCCAGTTTTTGGAGGACAGTTCACATGCATGTATAGAGAGACTAGTTTAGCTTTCACGGTAAGTGATCCACACAACCCAAATAATCACCCTATATATATTGTTGATCAGGATCTAGGTAATTGTATCTTATCCATTGACGATGATATTGTTTTAGGTATAGATGAAAGTTGTACAGAAGAAAAAATAGAAAAAGAAAAAAATAAACAAAATGTATATAGCACTGGTGTGTGGAAGATGTTTTTTGACGGTGCTTCATATTACCTTGGAGCTGGAGCAGGGCGCTCCTTGTGGCCCCTGATAATCAATTCATAATCCCTTTTTCTTATAGAATTTAGTGGAATCTGGACCACACTAATAACGTATGCGAGTATGAAGCCTTCGTATTAGGGTTGGAAGCTGCTAGGAGAATGGAAATAAAAAACCTCGAAATCTTTGGTGATGCTGAGCTAATCGTAAAGTAGGTAAACTGACAGTACCAGGCCAAACATCCTAGGTTGAGGTCTTACAGGAATTGCGTCTGGGATCTGGTTGGAAATTTCTTCTCCTCTGTAAAAGTCCACTACATTCCGAGAACTGAAAACCAACAGGCCAATGCGTTGGCCAAAGAAACCTCAACCTTCACACCTCCCACCATTTTCAATTTAAAATATCATATACAAATGAGACATCGACCTTCCATACCCAATAACATAAAACACTGGCAAGTTTTTGAAGATGATGAACAACTGCGTAAATTTTTAGAATTGATAGATGCATTTGCCGAAAATAATGCCGACTAAGAAAACCAAAATGATCTTGTTTGGATCATGCAGGAAGGGGAAGACCCCCAAGAATTTCATGATAAAATCGCCAATCATCGTATGCTTGTTCTAAAAAATAATTAGATCCCAAAGGGCCTGATTCCCTTGGAAAGGTTATTTAATCAAGACGATATCCCATTAAAATCCACCTTACAACCGCAACCTGAAGAGGTTGAGGAATGTGACATAGGTACCAAAGAAAACCCTTGGTTGGTGAAACTGTCCAAATACCTGTCCCTAGAAACCAAAAGTAAATACGCTGAGTTGCTTAGAAAATATAAGGACATTTTCGCTTGGTCTTACGAAGAATTGATAACTTATGATACTTCTATAATCGAACATAAAATTTCTTTGAAACTGGGTGTCAAGCCTTTCAAACAGAAGCTCAGACAAATAAACCCTATCCTGCTACCAATAATTGAAAAAGAAGTCAAAAAACTCTTGGAAGCCAAAATCATCGTCCCACTAAAGATATTCCAAGTGGGTGGCTAATTTAGTCCCAGTAAGAAAAAAAAATGGTGAAATCAGACTGTGTGTTGATTTTAGAAACTTGAACCAATCATCACTTAAAGACAATCATCCATTGCCTAAAATGGACCATGTTTTAGAGAGAGTAGTTGGAGCAAATAGAATGTCAATGGAGCAAATAGAATGTCAATGATTGATGGTTTTTCAGGTTACAATCAAATCGCAGTACACCATGATGATAAGGAGAAAACAACTTTCACTACCCCTTGGGATACCTTCATGTATGATAAAATGCCTTTTGGCTTGATGAATGCAAGGGCAACCTTCCAGCGAGCCATGGACATCGCCTTCGTGGGTGAGAAAGATAAATTTGTTGTTATCTATCTCGATGATCTGACTATTTTTTCAAAATCTGATATGGAACATCTAGTGCACCTAAAGCAAACTTTCAAGTAATGTCATAAGTTCGGTTTGTCCCTCAATCCCAAAAAGTCTCATTTCTCTATGCAAGAAGGTATTCTATTAGGTCATGTAGTGTCAAAAGACGGAATCAAAATCGATCCTAAAAGAATTGAGGCTATAGATACTATAAATATCCTTAGAAATGTAAAAGAAATCCAATCCTTCCTAGGTAAAATAAATTTCTTGAGAAGATTTATCCCTAACTTCGCTGAAATTGTGAAGTTGATCACAGATATGTTGAAAAACAACAGTGAGATGAAGTGGACAAGTGAATCCAAAGCATTTTTTCAATGAATCAAAAAATTTATCAGCGAAGCACCAATCTTAGCAAGTCCTGATTACACAAAAGAATTTCTGATTTTTTCCTTTGCTTCCGAACACACTATCGCATTTGTATTGTTACAAAAAAGCGAAGAAGGCTTTGAACAACCCATTGTTTTTTTCAGTAAAAGTATGAGAGGCGCTGAGTTGAAATATAATATATTAGAAAAACAAGCTTACGCAATGGTAAAGGCTCTCAACGCTTTCAGAACATACCTATTACATTCGAAGATCATAGCCTATATTCCTACAAGCTCAGTCAAAGACATACTGGTTCAGCCAGCTAGTGATGGGAGACAAGGCAGATGGTTAGCTAAGATTCAAGAGTTCAATATTGAAGTCAAACTAACAAAACTCATTAAAGGTCAAGGTCTGGCTAAATTGTTGGCCAAATCCAACTTGCAGGCACTTGGAATGAATCAGCTACAAGAAGACGAGAGTTCTCTAGAGATAAATGAACTTGATTTCGCTACTCATAT
>JASDQU010100693.1:37360-54073 GCA_032191745.1 Picea mariana | reverse complement strand
AACCTTGTTTTTCTCCCTTTAAGTCTCATCTTAATTTCGGAAAAGTTCAAACTAATTTTCAAAGCAAAAATAGGTAAAATCCTATGTTTTTCCTGAGTCTTGGCTAAACCGGAAGTATGTCTGGGCTAATCTTAACCTTTTTAGTCTTTCTACCAGAAATAAAAAGATCGTTTTCGCTCAAGTGAAGTCCCGAATAATAATAATAATAATAATAATAATAATAATAAAAGGGGTTAATACATTTTTCCTGAGATTCTCCATAAAGTTAGAGTGTCTGAGGGCCAAAAGTAGATCAATCCAAAGATTTTTAATAAGTTGATAGACCTTTGTAAAAAAATAAAAAAATCCCTGAGTATGTTACATATTTATTGATTGCCCCCACTTCATAACAAATATATATAAAAAGAGATGGTGAAAGGAAATTTGTTATCAATTGCCCCCATCTAACATAAAGAGGTGGTGAAAGAAAATTCGTTATCGATTGCCCCCATCTGATATAAGGAGATCATGAAAGGAAATTCATTATATGATTGCCCTCATCTCAACATTTAAATGCTAAAATTATTGAAGGGGTGAAAGGAAATTCAATGTGGAAAATCCCATAACTTCACCAGGGTACTGAACAGGCCCGCTGGTAGTGAAACAATGTCTCCATAGCGGACAAGGTTGTTATACTCAAATTGAAAGATGCTCTGGTATTTTTCTTCTCTCAACCAGATTACACTCTAATATTATGGGATTCCAGATTACACTCTAAGAGTCTCTCGATGCGAATACGATCAAATAAAAACTGGTAGAACCACTAATCTTGTTTTGATTATCTTGCACAAGTCTGAGGTCGGTTTTAGGAAGAGAAATCTAAGTGATCCTATTTCGAGATTGTCGAACGCTTTAGTTTGGAAAGTTTTCTGAAGTTAAGGTTGGAATCTTTATCCTCTTAGTAGTTTTTGCAGCTATGTCTCACAGACCGAAATAACTGACCCAATTTACCCAATAAAAGGCACTCAGTCTACCCGTTCTCCTCGTCCCACAAGGAGACGAGGTCCCCAATTGGAGCCTATGTTGAAGCTAGGGTTGAAAATTTTCACCTCTAAAACTAAAACTTTTTCTCTACTGGGATTTGGCTTTCCATAAGGTATAATCCTCACTATCAATCCAAAAGACCGGTACCGAAGTCCCGAAATGATTTCTTTTCTCCATTATAATTAAAGACAAGAAGCTCAAGTGTTTTTAAAGTCTAGACGCACGTTCTGTAAAGCACTTTAAATCGCGATAATTTAAAACACTAAAGGAGTTAATTAACCATCTTTTTAGCCTTTTGGGATTCGGGGTTTACTCAGAACAATATCTTTTCAATACATTTTGAATCGCGAAATCTTGATTCCTGATTTTTTGAAAGAGGTGAAAGTCAGTCTTAATCATGATTAATTTAAAACTATTCTCAATCACGATTTTGGGATTTGAGGTTTAGTGGTGACATACCTCATGTAACTGCGATCCTCGAAACCCTGAAACGTGAAGTCACAATTCAATACTGAAGTTAAGGCTTAAAACTATTCTCATCGCGATTTCGGGATTTGGGTTTTAGTGGTGACATACCTCATGTAACCACGATCCACGAAACCCTGAAACATGAAGTCGCGATTCAATACTAAAGTTAAGGCTTAAAACTATTCTCATCACGATTTCAGGATTCGGGGTTTAGTGGTGACATACCTCATGTAACCACAATCCCCAAAACCCTGAAACGCGAAGTCGCCACTCAATACCAAAATTTAAAAGGAACTAACTTCATTTAAAAAATACATTTAATGGTAATTAAACTTCGCAGGTACTTTCTTTTCGGTCCTTGTCAAAAGAGATTTTTTGAATTTTGATTTTAGAATTGCCAAAATACAGCCACATTAATAATGAATAGATTGTGATGTCTGCAACACAAATGCGTATCTCATAAATATTCTATGTATTAAAGGTATTAAATTCTTGACAGTTGCGTCAGTACTTTCACATAAAACGAGTTAAAAAGAAAACTAGAGGTTTGTGTTTTGAAACTTATTATCGCTTTTTTTTATCAGAAGTAAGATGCATCTAGCCAAGCTTTCACACCTCTCTTTTGTGACAGGTGTTTGTTCCAATACAAAAGTCATGGCACCAAATAAGGGACCCAAGAAGAGTGAAGATAGAGCTGAGTTTTACAGCCTAGAGGGAGATGTCATATCAGACACCACACCACATGTTATCGACTCAATTAAATCACGGAGACAAATTTATGAAAATATGGACTGCGAGATGAAAAATTCTCCCGATGATTCCGAGAATCACCTTTGGGACATAGAAGAATCAGAACTTCACAACATTGCAACACGCCCACGGCTCATGGTGTACAACGACATGATCAGTTGGGCTTTGGACAAGGTTGATATTCTGACGAGAAGCATTTTAAATAATCAAGGAGCCATTATTGGCTCATTGAGACCTGAACATATCCAGGTTATGTACAAACTCCCACTCAATCCTAATTTCATTTACAATGCTGAATTTATAGCTGAATTCCAGAGAAAGGAATGCACCGAGGCTGACCAAACTTACCCTGATTTAATCAAAGGTTGGTGGATATGTCCATCAAAATTTAGGGCTGATACCCACCGAATTTATGTCACAGCCTCTTTGAATGAGTACATGGTATATGTAGCCATGATGCTGTATAGACTCTTCGGCAAAAATAATCCCTATCATTTCCCGGAAGAATGGGTGCCCTTTTTAGAAGAAGCATCAGAAGGATTCATTTCAACTGGGAAAAGATTTTATCTGATAATATAACCAAAGAGGTTTCGGATTACAGAGCTGCAAGAGCTTGAGGTCAACCAGGGGCCTTTTACATGTCAGCATACATCATGGACACAATTTTTTTTATGACTCCATTCCACCTGATGAATTGGAGTTGGAACACAACCTGCCTTGAACCTATTCACAAATATCACTCTGAGCTGTGGGAAGAAAATGCAAAAAATTTGTTTTACGAAATTTGTCATTTTGTGGTGATACCAATGCATAAAATGTTTTTCGGCTGTGACCCTCCTCACATTTCTGAAGTAGTTTCAAACAACCTCAGGCCAATAGCAGATTGGTTCATTAAAGAAAGCTTCTCCTACATCAGGGTTTATGGGTGCTCAATCCCCCCTCACGCGCTCCCAAAATTCCTCCCGGATAGATTGATGTGTAGGGAAGTAGCAAACCAAATATTAAAAGGTGGTATTGGAATAGAGCTAAAGGAAGCTCAAAATAATTCCTGGCCCATCTTCCCTGTGCACATCGGAAAATTTTCATTACTAAATTTGGGACATTCTAGGGTGGAAGCAGAAGCACTCGAAGAAGTTAAACTGATAAATATTGAGTAAAAAATGCATGACCCTTATCAATTAGTGAACAAACACTTGATACACTGCAACATGAAAGCCTATGAACATGAGGAGTCCCCTTGGGATGACATGTTCAAAGGAACCAAGTCTTATACAGAAGTGTTGGAAAGAGTACAAACACTGTCGTCCGACCTGCAAGTCAGCTTTCAGACCTTTCAAAAGCATTGACAGAGTGGTCTGCCCCAAGTACTTCAATGGGAAGAAATTACCCTCCCCCAGGAGCAGGAAATCATTCCACCAGGGTTTGATCAGGAAGCACAAAAGAAGGGAAATCCCAAAAAATCCCTACTGGATGCAGAAAGGCCTCCGCCAAGCAAAAGGACCGAAGTAGAGAAAAGGTCAGGGAGACCTCCCAAGTCTGGTAAGCCTACTCCCACTTCATCACCAAGGGTAGATTTCAACACACTTAAGGCAGTAGGAGGGAAAGGATCTACGGAGCTAGGGAGTCCCATAGCCTCCTTAACCCCCTTATAGTCCATTTTTGGACTACCACAGATGAGAGCTCTTGTTGTTGATGACCTTACCTCCATTCCCATAGATGATATTCCTCCTTCTGATTATTTTTTCAATAGAAAAAGGCAGGCCGTCATGAAATAGGAGATGCATAAGAGGGAGGGGAACATGGTTAAAAAAAATAAAGTCTTGATAGATGGACAAAATTTGGAGGAAGAAGATTTCGCTACAGAGGTAGCAGGTTGCATGGGAGCCATGGCAAAAACAAATTTTTTTACCGTGGGAAAAATCATAACAAGGATAAATAAGAGTGATAAGATCATAGCACAATTGCATGAGAAATTAAAGAATTCTGAGGAGAGCATTAGAGAAGAAATGAGTAAAAGCTTGGAGCAGACAAGGGTGACTGAAAGGTTAGAGGTTCAATCACTCAAAATGAGTTTGGACGACATGAGCCAGGAAATACAAACAAATCAGCTACATATTACTCAACAAAAGGAGCATGCAGAACAGTTGCAAGCTAGATTAATATCAATGGAAGATTAGATTATAGACTTAAAAGCTTTCCAAGCCTAGTCACTGGAAGTGCATTCAAAAATAGAAATTGAACAACAAAAAATGTTTCCAAAATAGAAATTGTTCAGAATTACTTTCAAGAGGTATATAATGCCTTTGAAAATATTATCCTAAGAGAAAAAGAAGCCAAAGTAGTGAGGATTACTCTCCAAAAGGCAATTATATATTTGACAGGTGATGAGGTATCCCAAACTACGAAAGTATCAGCCACAGAGCAAATCAGAGGCAACATCATGCTCAAGCTATGGGAAACCAATATAACTGAAAGCAAAAAAATAGCCAAAGAAATCAGAGATGAATGTGAAGAAATTTTTGATCTTCTAGACAAAGGGTCATTAACTATTGGAAAAGGCCAGTGTACAGGACTTTTGGGACAGATCAATATTGTAAGACATCAATTAAATTTTAGGGAAAATTTGAGTGAAATCCAAATGGAAATTTCACAACTAAGAAAAATTGATGTCACCCTAATGAACAGGTTGTTAGTTGATCCTAACTTAAAGTTGCAGTCAATAAAGTTTACAGATAGAGGAGTCGATGACCGTCTTTCTAAGATTCAGAGAAAGGTTTATCTTTTCGAGGCAAGAGATTTTCCAGAACCCCCCAGAAATTTAACTCAGTTCTTGGAGAAATGCATTAAATGTATCAAATCAAAAGAAGGAGAGTCATTAGCAAAGTAAAAATATTATTTGGAAGGGCTTTACTTCCAAGAAAATGGAAAAATGGAGAAGATCATGAAAACAATTTTGGATCTATTTTATAACAAATAGTTAGTCTCTAAGAATTAGGAAATCACCAACTGTCCTAAGATTGGTGGTTTTGTATAAATGTAATTTTTCAAGACTAAGAAAAGGATTTTTTTTTGGAGGAATTGTAAAGAGAAAACTTCATTTTGCCTGAATTAATACAATATATATTGAAGATTCCATATCTGGTCAAGCCTGAGTTATGTGATTCTCTATCATTCTATTTTTATTTCATACTTTCGTTTGAAGTGTTTCATGTGGTAATTTCTATTATAGTAATTGAAATAGTCAGATTATCTAATCGTTTGCAGTTTTTCCTCTGTATCATCTTTCAATGGATATAAGACCTATGAACGTTTTAGAACTCTGAAATTGTATGCTTCTGCAAAGTTATCATCCCTCTTTCTTGTATTATCTTAAAATGAGATTCCTCTTAAATTGATGCCTCATTTTTTGTCATGTGACTACATATTCCCTTTTCTCTCTTCATTCAGCACATCTTATTCATTAAAATTAACTCAAATACCAGAAGTGGCCTTTATTTCAGTTATACTATTAATTCATAATTTGAAAGTTATATTTTTATTAATTCGAACCAGAAATTTGCGACCCTTGGAAATATTTTTGATTTACAAAAAAGAAACCCTCAGCTTTCATGACTGTTCCAGTTACCAGACAACCTAATATAGAACCCAGTCTATCAGATCAGATGAGCATTGCGTTAAACCTATTCAATACCATCTTATAAACAAAAAATACACGGGTATAACTTGAGTGTTCATGTGCTGCAATTGAAAGGGATATTAGCATTCAAGAACAATGGGAAGCTAGACAGAGACAGTTAAGGAACCAACTGTGATCTCGATTCCTTTTAAACTAGTGTTTTTACCCATGTTTTATTTCTACCTTTTCGGATACCTTGACGGTATACTTTAGAGCCTTAAAGTATAAACTCAGGAAAAACAAATGGAACGCCTGAAAGTACTAGTATTCAAAGCTAAAGAGTTTTCCCTTTGATTAGCATCTCTAGGGACAAAATAAATATTGAAAGCAAGAAATAAATTGTCAACTATGTCCCATACCTCATTCTGGTATTGTGTCAGCCTCAACAGTTTTGTTTGATAAATGTTCTTTACTTGGTTAACAACCAATTTAGAATCATCGAAGACTGCCAATTTGTCAATGGCCATATCTTTTGCAGCTCTCAACCCCAACACTAAGGCTTCATATTGTGATATGTTGTTGGTTGTTTCAAATTCTAATTTGTATGAGAGTGAAACCACTTCCTTTGAAGGGTAAATAAGGACTATGCCAGCACCAGAGCCCTCCTTTGAACATGAACATCAAAATACATCTTCTATATTCCATTTCCTTCGTCTACCTCTCATTGGATGTTGCATTTGCTAACTAATAATTCTGGAGCATAATCAATGATGTGAAGAACATATGACCCAATTTCATCTTCTACATCATAGATAGGATGATTACCTAGATTATGATGATCACTCACAATGTAATCCAATTTGAATTCTCTGTAAAATCTTCTATGTTCTCCTCCAAAAATAAGGATGGTTTCATATGCAAGATCCATCTACAGAGACCCTCCCACTTTATTGGCCCAAGACCTAGATAAAAGCATGCCAAACTTGGGAGGTATATCAATGACAACAATATCCATAACAATGATTTTCATGGGCAACTAATATAGAGAAACAACCAGATCCTTAACTACTCCCAAACATCTAACCCTTTTAGAATGAAATGAGTAAAGGTCCTGATATGGCTTGGTGATTTCTAACCCTAGCTCATCCATGAAAATTTTAGGCATGACATTGTGTGAGGCCCCAAATTCCATGAGGCATTTTTGCAGAATTTTGTCATGGACATTCAAGGATATGAAAAAAGGTGGGGAAGCATCAGACCCATATTCAATGTGTGGGCGAACTGTGATAGCAAGATTCACATATTGTAGGTTTATCACATTAGATGAGGTGGCAGAAAAAGGTGGCTGAAAAACCTTCATGATAGACCTTTTGAAAGGCTCATTTTTCATTAACTATGTCAAAGGTACATGAATCTTGATTTTACTTAACTCATGCTCTATATTAAGAGAATTTACCTGTCTGTCCACTTCTTTCAACTATGGAACAATAGGTTTAGTTGGTTGTTGTTGTTGATCATATTTGTTTCCTGTGTCTTTGTTTGGACACTGCTTGGGAGGAATATCTGATTTCTTATTCTGAGTTGGAACATTTTTTTGGGACCCCCTAGCCTAGGTCTTAGATCATACTTATTTTGAGTTTGAATTTGAAAAAAATCATCTCCCTTTTTGTGATCATCGAATAGGTTTGAAAATTGAGAAATTTCATACTCATGTTGAGTTAGGTGACTAGAATGGAGGTCAATTTCATTAAAAAGGACTGCAAAATCATCTCCAACATCATTACTTTCCTCCATCTCTTCAACTTCATTGTTTTGAAAAGGGGGTACGATCCTCTGATCTTGAACATTCCTTCTTTCCCTCTCCATGATTTGAGGGGAATTATTAGGTCTTCTGAATTGGTTAGGGTCCCTGTTTGCATCTTCCTGATAAGGTATGTTTGGTTGTTTGGCTTCCCATTTTAATTTGGCTACCTCTAAAGTCAGAGCCTTCAATGTTTTGGTAATCTCATCAAGTTTTGGGTCACATTCTGCTGGGTTAGAAGAATAATAAGGAACTTCTTCTCTTCGTTTCTTTTTATCCCTGTCATATTTGGTCTTTAATTTTTCTGATGCTAGAATATTAGACTCGACCTTAAGGGATGCCTCTTGCATAGATAGTAAATTGGTGGGCCTTCTCTCGCTTAACATGAGAGAAAATTCAGCATCACATGCATTTGAAAATGTGATCTTGGCTAAGGTATCATTTGGATTGATCTCATCATATATTTTGTTGTACATATTATTAAACCTCTTAGTGAAATCTGAAACAGACTCACCATTCTTCCTTCTCAAATCCTCAAACTCAGTGATGTAGTACATATAATCCCTCCTATCTCCCAATTGTTTTATAAATGTTTCATACAATGTGTTGATACCTGTAATAGAGTCTGGGAGAAGACCATGAAACCATTTCCTTACCTCTCCATATAGGCTCTGCAAAAACAATCTCATCCAAACGTTTGCATGCTCAATGTTACAATTGTCTGCAAAGATGCAAAATGCTACCAGATTTTCCTCAGCAGTGACATATCCTTCACCATTGTACCTAGGCAGATATTTCATGTAGTCTCCTGTTGGAAATGAATGTAGGTTTTGAGGCAACACTAATGGTGCATACCTGGCTATAAGAATGGCCTCCATCCAGTTTACAACCATCTTTGGGAAAATTAGGCTTTGAGTCTTATGAGGAGATACTAGAGTGGTTGCTTGAGGTGATGATGAGGTAGAAGTTGAAGGTGGAGATATCTGAGGACTTAATGCAAGGGGATTTAAAAAAATTGTAATCTTAGGCTGCTTATTGTTGAGGGTAGGGGCAACCTTTTCAGATGTAGGCTTGCCTTTGGAGGATAAAAAATGTCTCTGAGAAATTGTATATTTTCTTAGTTGTCTCTCTGGATCAAAAGATGTTGTGTCACAATTAGGATTAAGGTTGGATTTTGAGGCTTTAATATGCTCAGAGTTTGATCCATTAAATCCCTTCTCGAGAGTCAAAGTTCCTTTAGTGGCTTTGCATTTAGTGGAGTTTCCAGGTGCAAGATGGAAGTCGATTTTGTGCCTAATATTTGTTCACCATCAAAGATCAGATATGATCATTTTCGTTCTCCCTGGGAAATATGCTTCATGACTCCATTCCCCGACAATGGTGCTAGAATATGTTGGTCCTAAGGTCTGCACTTGACTACTAAGGGCAACACTAGGATACATTTCATTTATTTGTTTTGATGGTCAACTAATAGGTGAGGTTCAAGGGCAGGGGTCTAGTTGGACTATTCCACAATATTCATCACAATGTTTCCCTTAGCCAGTGGCATGCATTTTGGTGTATCAGATACAAGATATAAATGTATAACAAAAACACTGACAAGCATAAAATTTGTCACTTGGAGCTAGACATTTTAGATCTAACACATTGAATTAAACCTAAAACAAGATTTGGAATACACTTCTCAATAGGTTGTAAGAACATTATTCGAAAGAAAGAGAATATTTTATTTGCAAAACATTCAACATGCATCCAAATAAGAAGAAAAACAAAGCAATATTGAAAAAAAGACAGTCTGTTCACCATAAATTATATTCACTGAGTAGAAAACTTTGCAGATCTCACACTTCATAATCCCAGTCTATATCGTGATAGCTTGATACACCCAAAAATGTTTAACCCATTTACATTCTCATATTATTCTATTTATCCACTAAAGGGATTCAAATACCAATCTCAAATCCTAAATCCTAGGGTTAATCTCTTCATTACATTCAGATATGTAGATCTCAAACTTCACCATTCAACTATGATTACTATCCAAGAACACTTCATTACATTAAGTGAAGTAGATTTTAAGTGATAATTTGTAGGGAGAACTCCCCTTTTTTGGGCTTACAACCTCAACCTAATAAAGACATTATTTTTATCAAAAATATATTTATTACAGCTAGCTATAATATCTCAAACTAAAACAACAAGATTCTATCATTGAAACTAGAGTCACTGCTAATAACAAAAGTGTAGGAGTTGCACAACAAAAGTATTCAAAAGTTGTAACTTGTTGTTGACTTCACTTGGATCCCCACACATGCCTCTAATTGGAGAAAAACCTTCAACACTGGAGAAAAAATTGTACAAGCTTCAAATTTTCTTACTAGTTGACAACACAACCTTAGATGATTTCCTTTAGGAACATGCATGTCTTTTGGTGTTTTTTCTAAAATGTTTGGTACTTTTCTGTAATTTTGAATGTTGCACCTCCAATGTTTGATTTCATTTCTACAACTCTTGAATCTATTGTATCATGCTATCATTTAACCATTTGGGGGTTTGCATCTGCTGCTTACTGTCCTCAATTTCCTTTTCACCTTCAACTTTAGGCTTGATCTTTGTTTTCACTATGTTCCAATTTTTAAGTTCATGCTCTTCCTCAACAACAAGCCTATTGATATCAATGAAGAGCTTAGTTTTCCTAGGTCTCATCTCATACATTGGATTCTTCTTAGGTTTGTCTCTAATGATGTCTTCCATAGGTTCATGTACCATCAACATTTTCTTCCTTGCCTCTGGTTTGGTCTCTTCTAAAACCTGCACTGGGACATGCTCTGTTTCTAGACTAGTTTCTTCAAAATTTTGCTTTGGGTCTGGGCCCGTGTATTCTAAATATTTTTGTAGGTATGGACTAGTAGTGTACTCTGTTTCCAAATAAACAGGTTTAATACTCGAGTTCTATCCTTTGTTGTGCTTCTTTCTGGTCTTTCTTACTGGAATTTCCTTGAAGTTGTGGATATCCATTTCCTCCATGTTGGTAAACCCAGAGTGCTCTTCATCAACGTCTTTCTCTTCTATTACAATAGTATTTTTATTCTTGAGTGATGTATCGAACAAGGATTTGGAGTTTAGCCTCAACTAGTTGGTCAACCTGGTCTTCCAATTTGGTTTACTTGGCATTTCTGGGACATGTTTACCCTTTTTCTTTCTGCCCAATTTTTCCTCATGAGGCTCCTCAATCTATGTGTCCAATGGCTCAAATTAAACTATAACTACTTCAAAACTGGCCTGCTTATTTCTCTATTGTTTTCTTTCTTTAAATTTAGGATTTTTTTCTATTTGCATAGCAGTGGGCACAAGTTTGACCTCAATATTATCAGGGGATGGTTGGACTACTGAACATACCTATGTTTTACCCTTTCTGACATATACTTTATCCTCTTCCCTGGACCTCTATTTCACTATGGATGACCTCAATTTCCTCTAAGGTATTTCTTCTTTTTATGGAGTGATGGATCTCCCTTTGATTGATCTGGTCCTTCTTTTTATAGGTAGGGTTTGTTCCTTGGAATTTTGGGTGGATTTTGATGAACTTTCAGGATCTGTGGAAACCCTAGTTGCCCAAGGAACTTCAATATTCTTCCATGATGTTGTTGTTAAATTTCATGTTCTAATGGTTGCTGAGTTTCTGGATCTTCATATTATAACCCTATATATTATAGACGTTCTTCCCAAGACATTCCCAATTCACTAAGAACAAAAATAACTAGTATTTTTATAAATCCTTGATGCTAGACACTTTTGTGAGTAGTTTGTGGATAGTTCTGGACTTGTTTGGACATATTGGTTAGGATTTTAGGAAGGTAGAATGGCAGGTTCATCTCCTTATCACCATTTAAATGCATGAGAAATATGAGATGATAGAAATGGACAATCGAAAACCTACCTTCTCTAGTGATGTACCTCTGTATTGCCGACATGATACCCCTGCATTCCTCTCTCAGCCAATGGATCGGGATACCCTGGCTCCAATCTGGGCTCTGATGCTCTGCTACCAGGAACTGGTTGCACACCTCAACCAGTAATTTCCCTTTCTTCAACCACCTCTCGCCACTGATAAGGAGAGAACATTCTCCTTCTACAAAATGCTTTGTTATGTGGATGGTTATATACCCAATTTGTGTCTGGAATCCATCAAAGTTCTATAAAAATATCAGAGCAATTTATATATGGTGTCCATTGAAAGCACAAATAAAATCATAGAACTCTCCTGTAAATGTGTTGAACCTGCACATAATAGATCTAGATAAACAATGATACACACATTTGCAGAGAGAATTGGAAAAAGAAGAAGAAGGAGAGAAAGAATAGAAATAATTCTGATTAACTGTTGTGAATAATGAATAATTTACACATGATATACTCTGTATAACTCAATGAGTTCGACTTGAGGTGAACCAAGTCACCATAGTGGTGGTCTACAGTGATCTGGACACACACTAGTAGCTACGGGAGTGAACTTCCACCTATTCTAATCTCTCAGGTAGTTATGGGAGTGAATTGCCACCTATTCTAGTCTCTCAGGCAGTTACAGGAGTGAACTACCACCTAGTTGAGTTAACTAGTCAACTAGTCTTCAGTTAACTGACTGAACATAAAGTAGCAAGGAGTTAACTCAAGGAATCAAGGCTAATGTGCCACTCTGGTGATGATACCAAGGCAAGGTCGAATTAGCATGGTGATGATCCCAATGTTGCATGGTGATGATCCCAATGCAACATCTAAACTTAACTCAACTAGTCAAACTGAAGTGTGAACTGAAAGAGAATATTCTCTAGGTGGAATATTCTCTCCTAAAATATAGGAGACTGGATAATGACTAATTATGATTAATAAGAAAATAAAAACCTTAGGAAAAAGAAATCCTAGGTGTGTGTGAAGTAACTCCAACACCCCCCCTGAACGTCACTATGGTGAAAATAAAGATTAGGTCCTGGCAACGAGGCCATGTTAGGTACCCAAGTAAAAAAGATACAATGAAAATAAAGTGAGGAAAGAGGGAAAACCTCATGGGAACCCCCCCCCCTCCCCCCCCTCAAGGTACAATGTATGTAAAAAGAAGAACTACAGTTGCTAGGCAATTGTGTCCTTCACTCCAAGACGACCTCGCAGAGAATGGAATTTTTTCTCAGTGAAGGTCTTGGTGAAAATGTCTGTCGTTTGTTTTGTTGAAGGAAAAAACTATAAGTCGATGACCACCTCGTGTACTAAGTCCCGGATGTAGTGCATGTGGATCTTGATGTGCTTCGTCTGCTACCTCTGATCTGGATCTCTGTAGAACTTCAAAGTGCTCTGGTTGTCACAACAGATGCCGATCAGCTGATGAAACTGAATGCCCAAATTAGTGAGAAAATGTTGTAGCCACATAGCCTGAATGGTTAACTACCCCTCTGTACTCTGCCTCGGCTGAAGATAGAGCAATGGCAACTTTCTTCTTGCTCGACCAATAGATGGGCCCAGAACCAAGACTGAGTGAGTAACCAGATGTGGACTTGCAATCAATGCTATCACCAGCCCAGACGGAATCAGTAAACCCAATGAGATCTAATGTAGAGTCTACTGCATAATGAATCCCAAAGGTGATGGTGCCCTATACATATCGAAGGATACGCTTTGCAGCTTTCCATTGTAGCTCATGCGGCTCCTGCATGAACCTAGAAACTGCACCAACTACATATGAGAGGTATGGTCTGGAGTGTGTGAGATACAACAAGCTCCCCACTAGTTGTTTGTATAGTGTGTTGTCAACTAGTGGAGTCTCCCCACCATCCTCAAGTTTGACTCCTGATAGGAAAGGAGTCAGAGAAGACTTGCAGTCTGTCATGTGAAATCTCTCAAGGAGATCTTGTGCATACTTGGCTTGAGATAGTTTGATGCCTGATGCATCCTGACTGATCTCAAGTCTAAGGAAGAAGTGTAGTGGACCCATGTCCGTCATCAAAAACCTTTCATGAAGAATCCTCTTGACTGCAACAATCGCTGAAGTCAAGCAACTGGTGATCAACAAATCATCGACATACAAAACTAAAGGTAGAAGTGAATCAGTTGTCCTAAGCATGTATACATTCGGGTCTGATTTACAATGTACAAAGTTTTGTGACAACAGGTAGGAGTCCATATTGGCATACCATGCCCTCAGAGCCTGCTTGAGGCCATAAAGTGACTTCTTCAGTCGAAAAACCAAAGATAAGTCCTGCATAAATCCCTAGGGCTACTCCATGTAGATCTCCTCAGAGAGATCACTGTGAAGAAATGCATTCTTCATGTCCATCTGATGGAATTCCCATCCCTTGGCTACCACAATGGCAAGGGCCAATCGAATGGAATCCATCTTCTCTACTGGAGCGAAGGTCTCATCATAGTCAATACCATGAACCTGTTGAAAGCCTTTGGCGACAAACCTGGCTTTGTATCTATTGATTTGTCCATCCACTACATTCTTGGTCCTGTAGACCCATCTGCATCTGACAAGTTTCCTCCCAGAAGGAAGGGGAACCAGATCCCAAGTCTGGTCCTCGAGGAGGGAATTGTACTCTTCCTGCATGGCGGATTGCCAAAAGGGATTTCCAACAGCCTCACCATAAGACTGTGGATCTGAATATTGAACCAAGAAAATATGTCTGGAAGGCAATGGTTCAGTGGCAGGGAGTGCAATAGGAGGCTCCTCGAAATCAGATCGAGTCCTCCTAGTATCGGTTGGATCACCAACGAGATCCCCTACATCCTGAAGAGTAGTCTATGCCCACTTGGGCCTCTGCTCTGGATCTGCAACTGCATCTGGATGCTCTGACTTTGCATCTGACTGTACTGACTCTGAATCTGATATGAATCATATGAATTCTCTATATCAAAACTCTCATCTGAAGAAGAGTCGACATGTGCATGCTCATCATCTCGAACAGGTGGAAGAGTGAAGGTGTCTACATGCGACTGCTGAGGTACATGTGAGATACTTTCCTTAAATTGGACACTATGCTCAATGATGAGATGGTCCGAGGAAATATCAATAAGCTGATATCCCTTCACACCATCGGGGTTCCAACAAAAATGCACTCAATGCTCTGTGGATCAAGTTCCTTCCTCTTTTCAGAGGGAATCCGAGCCCATGCACGTGAACCAAAAATGAAAAGTTGGGTCACTTTCGGTTTGAGGCCGCTCCAAGCCTCGTAGGGGGTCTTATCCTTGACAGATCTATGAGTAGATCTATTTTGGATGTATGTTGCATAGTTAAGTGCTTTGGACCATAGTCTTTGTGGTAGTGACTTTGCATGCAACATGCAAGATGCCATCTCCTTTAGAGATCGGTTTTTCCGCTCAACAACTCTGTTTTGCTACGGAGTATAGGGAACTATGTGCTGCAATTGAATCCTTGCCTCATGGAAAATATTATGGATCTCATGATTCACATATTCTCCACCATTATCAGTTTGGAGGAATTTGATCTTCTTTCTGGACTGTGTCTCAACCAAAGCTTTGAAATCTTTGAGGTGTTGAAAGACCTTGTATTTTTTCTTGAGAAAGTAGATCCATGTAAAACATGAGAAATCATCAACAAAAATGAGAACAAACCTCGCTTTGCTGATCGATGGATGCGGAAAAGGACCCATGAGGTCACGGTGGATCAGATCTAAAGGTGCGGAAGCTCGCTGAGACTTTCCCTTGACAGTGTTTTCCGAGAACACATCCCTCACATACTCCCTTGGAGAAATGGATGTATGGTAGACCATCAACTAATTTGTATTTGCTAAGATTTTGCATGTATCTAAAATTCAAATGTCCAAACCTTTCGTGCCATATCCTACTACTTTCATTAGCATGAGTAAGCAGTAAAGAAGAATCAAGTTCAATGAATTGAGAAAATGTATACAATCTAGATTGATGATTTACCTCACCGATAGCAACCCTGGAGTTGGTTTTCATGTCGTAGATGTCCATGGAATTTGGTGTGAAGATGAATTTCTTTCCGGTGCCAGAATTTTTCATCTAATACACAAAGAGAAGGTTGACAAAAAGCTTGTGAACATGCAACACATTCTCGAAGCTTCCGTTGGCGAGTTCAATCCTTCCTTTGCCGATGAATTCAACATAAGAGTTGTCCCCCATCAGAATAAGAGGACCTTTTCATGCATCCAATGAAGAATATACTGCTTCTGAGGCAACCATTTGATGTGATGCTCCTGAGTCTACAATCCAAGCATCGAGAGAGGAGTTGATGGAAATCAAGGCATGGCTAGAATTGCCTTTCTTGGAATTTAAATATTCTGGCTTCTTCTTATTTGCACCCTCGGGGATGCAATATCCAAGGTTGTTTTTTTGAAGTATTTGAGACAACAGATCTATTTTTTTTTGCATGCATGCAGATTCCGAATGGAATCCTTTGTGACAGTATGTGCATTTCTCTCCTTTTCTTCCCTTTTATCCTTTCGATCTGAAGGCATCAGTGAAGGGTTTTGTGTACCCTTCCTTCTTCATATGTGCATGAGATTTCCGCTTATCTTTATCTTTATACCTGCAAAAAAAATTGGTGTAGATTTTGCTTAGTAGTCCTTCGGCTCTAATACCATGTAAATGTGTTGAACCTGCACAAAATATATCTAGCTAAACAATGATACACACATTTTCAGAGAGAATTGAAAAAAGAAGAAGGAGAGAAAGAATAGAAAGAATTCTCATTAACCATTATGAATAATGAATAATTTACACATGATATATTCTGTATAACTCAATGAGTTCGACTTGAGGTGAACCAAGTCATCATAGTGGTGGTCTAGAGTGATCTGGACATACACTAGTAGTTACGGGAGTGAACTTCCACCTATTCTAGTCTCTCAGATAGTTACAAGAGTGAACTTCCACCTATTCTAGTCTCTCAGGCAATTACGGGAGTGAACTTCCACCTAGTTGAGTTAACTAGTCAACTAGTCTTCAATTAACTGACTGAACAGAAAGTAGTGAGGAGTTAACTCAAGGAATCAAGGCTAATGTGCCACTCTAGTGATGA
>JASDQU010100692.1:391828-406677 GCA_032191745.1 Picea mariana | reverse complement strand
CTAAACCACAGTTGTTTAAAATAAATTATTGAACCGGATAATTGAGATTAAAGAAATTCTTAAACAATTGATGATTGTTGTCTTTTATGAAAGACTAGTTTTGTTGATTGGATTGAATGCATACATAAATTATTAAAGAATGACAGTTTGATTATTAGTACATGCACGAGGTTTACATGTACTAGCTACACATGCATTCCTTGTACATATACATTAGTATGTATGGAATTCTTGATTTACTTACTGATATTGTCAAGTTATTTGCTGTGAATGTGTGAACCATGTCTTTTCATTTGTAACATCAGACGCCTTAACTTCAGGACGAAGTTTCTTGAAGGGTGGGTGTATGTAACGACCCTAATTGGATACATGCTTAAAGATTATAAAGAAAAATTAATTAAAAGAAATGATTGTGATTAACTAAGTAATACTCTAACTACAGACCACATTTAATGACCTGAGAATTATAATTTAAAAGATCAATGAAAATGATATAAAATGGTGGCGTATGCAGAGAGGGAAAGCCATGAATCCCGAGGAGATAAAACAGTAATTCATGACGAAGGACGGGGGACAGAGGGTGGTTGTGGATTAAGTGCGTGAGTCGGTCGGGAGGAATAAAGGGGGGAAAGAGGGGGATGTGCGCACCATTCGGCAGGAGGAGGGAATGGATGCGGGAAACTATTGTTTTGCTATGGGCAGAAAGTGGAGAGCTTGTTGTGACCTGTGTGCTCAGATTGAGGCATGAGATTACTGGTTGTGACATACTGATCAGGGAGGCACCGAGTTGCTAGAGGTTTTGGGCACGGGGGCCAGGATATCCGTAGATATCCTAGAGCTAGGTCATTTTCCTAGTTGGCAGGGTGGACATTAGTTTTGGGCGGTTATTTTCTGTGTCTGTGGCAAGACTGGATTGTGTAGCATAGAGCAAGGCAGCAGGCAACATAAATTAGCATCAGAACCAGGTACTTTGTCAATTTATGTATTTATTTCTTTCTGCCATGAATTCAATATTTATTGATAAATCTAAGCTACTGAAGTTTCTGTTATGAAAATCAATATTATTCTATGAAGTTATTGTTTCAGTTTATTTCATAAAATGTTTATGAGACTTAATGATGTTTGGAAATATTTGGGCATTACACAACCGTAACAAACAGTCTCCCGAAAACCAGTCCAAGCCACAAGAAAAGAAGGGTCACAGAAAGACAAAGAAGGGCATTGGAAAATGGTGCGATTTCCACAAAATTTGGGCACAAAACCGAGGAGTGTCTCTCAAAACATTCATTGGTGGCTGAGATCAAAGACATGGAGCCGAACCTTGATTCATAATTTGATTATGAAAATACTGGTAAAAGACAGATCATCGACGTAGACCCCACTGCTATTGTCACGACCACAACAATTCAACCAGAAGAACCAACAGATCCTGAAGAGGGGGAGCGCCTTTTTCATTCACAGATGTGGGTGAAGGGGACCCCACTGCATTTTATTGTTGATAGTGGAAGCCAAAAGAACCTCATCTCAGTAGAGGTCATCAAGCAATTGGGATTGTCGAATGACACCACACCCAGAACCATACAACATCGGCTGGCTTCGCCAGGGACGAGATATCTATGTCAGCCAACAATGTCGATTGTCATACGACATCCAAACCTTCAAGGATGAGTTATTATGTGATGTTCCCCCACTATATTTCTACGATGTTCTCTTGGGCCAACCATATATGTGGAAGCGCCATGCTATTTATGAATCTTGACCCCGTAGTGTCATTGTTTCTATAGGGGGTCATCTCTATAGAATACTAGAGGTAGTGTCGACTACTGTTCCACCTAAACAGTTCCACAAGGTAGTATCTCATACTACAAAATTCAACTTCTTCAGAATCTGTTCAAAAGGTGAACATAAGGATACTGCAACCACTATAGCCTCAACCCAAGCACCTTCTGTCCAACAGAAGTAAGTCAAAAAGATTGCAACAAAGTGTAAATATTCCTTCCGCACACATGCATCTCATGTAGCCATACTGGTTAAAAATTTCCAACCCTTCCAACCACATGTTCGTGACAACCTTCAACAATCTAAGCAGCGCAACTTCTCCAACAAGGCAAGCAACTCATCAAGATGAAGATTCAACAAACACATTTCCCTCTCCCCCACGAACACAATGCAATGGATACCATTGTTTCCTAAGGATGGATGATTGATCCAGGTGGATATCGGTGGCCGCCCACCTTTTCCAACTTGCTCAAAACATTTTTCTGGCAATTTTGGAAATTTACTATTTTTAGCAGTTTTAACTTTCGTGGCCATTTTGAGGGCCTAAATGAAGGTTTTTCGGGATCGAGCTTCTCAATTATATCTAAAGGAATAATTGATCCCCCGAAATTAATCTCCTCGATGATACCTTTCCAACGGGTTATCATGCACCCAAAAGGAAGATCGTATGCAAAAGTTACGACCCTGGGAAGTTGATGTACTGACTTACCCAAACAGGGCCAACATAACTTTTGGCGCTTCATCTCCTAGGGTTAGGTTTTTGGATGTCTAGGGTTTTTGACATTCCTATTTATTGTAAAAAGGCCTTTAGAGCCTCATTGTAATCATGTTCTTGTGAATGCGAGTAGCCATCACATCTCTTCTCAGAGATAAGCTGCCACCATTCTAGCGAGTCTTTCACTCTGTATTTTTATAGTTCTGTGCATTTCACACATTAATAGAAATTGTGTATTACTGTATATCTGTGCCTCTTGTTATATTACTGATATATCTTTGTTATATTATTTCCTCTCTTTCAATATCTCTGTATATTTCTATGCTTTATCTCCGCTCTCATTTCGTGCTGAAATAATCTAGATCAGTGGTATCAGAGCATGCTGCTCTTGATCATTTTTTTTCAGTGCATGTCCCTGACGAGGTCCGAGTATAGCAAGTTGGGTCTCGATCTTGTCTCTCTTGAAGAAAATTTCTCTCGCATGCCCAAGAAACCCTCCATGGTGGAAAAAAATAAAAACGACAGAGCAAACGATTCTATCAATATGTTGCTTGAGCAAGCTCTCATGCGACAGAGGGACGAAATGATGGAGAATTTTTCCCACGTCCTTCAATGCCTGCCGATAGAAACATGCACATATTCATCAAACAACCACTTTGGAAGAACCTCTCCTTTCAAGGTACAAGTTAGTTTTGATATTCCCATATTTGAAGGTCAAATAGATGAGGATGCCCTCGACAAATGGTTAAATCTGTGAGAAGGTTATTTCTCTATTCATATTTTTTCCAACAGGGAAAAGATCACCTTAACACTCCTTAAAGATCTCCCCCATGTCAAAAATTGGTGGGAAACTTACTGGGAGAAAATTTCCACAGAGGAGTCTCGAATATATGGGGTCGATCCCACTTGGGATTTTTTTGTGGATGCGGTAAAGGAACAATATTACCCTATTAGAAACTATGAGGACCAGTACTTGATATGGACCACACTGCAACAAGAGAGGGGAAAAGAAGTTCTAGAGTTCACCAATACCTTCCATACCTTGCGCACCAAGCTAGGTATCAAAGACTCCGAATGAAATTTGGTTCTGAAATACCTTGGGGCTCTACATAGATACATCCAAACTGAAATGGATTTTCTAGACATCTCATCACTCAGTGTTGCTTATTGATATGTTGTTAAAATCGATCAGAAATTTAAGCACTAGAAAAAATGGGAGTTTGTGTCTGCAAATATGCAACAACCAAAGTATGATAAAGATGACCCTAACAAATAGTTTCCCGAAAACCAGTCCAAGCCACAGGAAAAGAAGGGTCACAAAAAGACAAAGAAGGACACTGGAAAATGGTGCGATTTCCACAAAATCCCCTAGCACAACACCGAGGAATGTCGCTCAAAAAAATCATTGGTGGCTGAGATCAAAGACAGGATACGAACCCTGATTCATAGTCTGATTATGAAAATATTGGTAAAAGACAGATCTCAATGCATACCCCACTACTATTGGCGCCAATGCAACAATTCAACTAGAAGAACCAAGAGATCCTGAAGAGGGGGAGAACCTTTTTCATTCACAGATGTGGGTGAAGGGGACCCCTCTGCATTTTATTGTTGATAGTGGAAGCCAGAAGAACCTCATCTCAGTAGAGGTCATCAAACAGTTGGGATTGTCGACAACACCACAGCCGCAGCCATACAACATCGGTTGGCTTCGCCAAGGACGAGATCTCTGTGTCAGCCAACAGTGTTGATTTTCATACAACATCCATCCCTTCAAGGATGACGTATTATGTGATGTTTCCCCATTGGATTTATGTGATGTTATTTTGAGCCAACCATATATGTGGAAGTGCCATGATATTTATGAGTCTCGACCCCACAGTGTCATTATTTTTCTGGGGGGTCATATCTACAAAATACTAGAGGTATTTCCGACTACTGTTCCACCTAAACAGTGTCACAAGGTAGTATCTCATACTACAAAATTCAGCTTCTTCACAATCTGTTCAAAAGGTGAACAAAAGGATACTGCAACCACTACAGCCTCGACCCAAGCACCTTCTATCCAACAGAAGCAGGTCGACAAGATTGCAGCAAAGTGTAAATATTTCTTCTGCACACAGGAATCTCATGTAGTAAGACTGGTTAAAAAGGTCCAACCCTTCCAGATGTATGCAAAAGTTATGACCCCAAGAAGTTGATGTACTGACTTACCCAAACGGGGCCCACATGACTTTTGGTGCTTCATCTCCTAGGGTTAGGTTTTTGGACATCTAGGGTTTTTGACATTTCTGTTTATTGTAAAAGGCCTTCAAAGCCTCATTGTAATCATCTTCTTGCGAATGTGAGTAGCCATCACATCGCTTCTCAGAGATAAGCTACCACCATTATAGCGAGTCTTTCACTCTTTATTTTTACAGTTCTATGCATTTCGCACATTAATAGAAATTGTGTATTACTGTATATCTGTGCCTCTTGTTATATTTCCGATATATCTCTATTATATTATTTCCTCTCTTTCAATATCTCTATATATTTTTGTGCTTTATCTCCTCTCTCATTTCGTACCAAAACTAATCTAGGTCATTGATCAGTTTTTGAAGATGGCCATTATCACAACCTACAAGAAGAGCATCACAACAATATATACTACCAATCTATTCTTCGAACGGGTGTGGGTCCATTTTGGGATACCATAGGCCATCACCTTAGATTGGGACAACAGTTTCCTCAACACCTTTTGTTTGAGTCTCTAGTCATTGTTGGACACCAAGCTCACTAAATCCATTGCTTTCCACCCCCAAAACGACGACTAGACAGAGGTTGTAAATCAGATGATTGTGCACATCCTGCGCATGTACAACTCTAAGAATCCACGTGCATGGGATGAGATTCTTCCGTATGTTTAGCACAACTACAACAGGGATCTCCATAGCTCCATCGACCATAGCCCCTTTTAGGTGGGGCTGGGATTCCAACCCTTGGGTCCCATTGATGTTGCAATACCTCTTGCAACCACACATGCATAATCTTCCCATGTTCATTCTGAGGCCTACAAATCCACCAGATTCATTGAGCGAATTTAACACATCCGCCAACATGCCCATGATATTTTGTAGAAATCCAATGCTAAGTACAAGAAACACCATGATCAACACTGGGTACCACACTAGTTTCAGGTGGGAGACAAGGCTGGTTACATTTTCATAAAGAATTCCTTATAGGGCCCCATCGAAAGCTCCACCCACTTCAATATGGGCCTTACACTATCACCAAGGCTATGGGAAGAAATGATTTTGAGCTCAACACTCCACCCTTCCTTGGCTTGCATCCAGTGTTCAATGTGGACCTCCTTCAACCATATTTTCCACCATTATTAGACACCTCAGATATCGCTAAACAATTGACACCAAAATATCTCAACCTTAACTGCATGGAACATGCATCCACTGATCAGAAAGTGGACACACAAGTTAAGGGCACTCGCCAATAGAAGATCCAACTTTATCGGGTTGCCAAGGAAGGGCCACTCCTACACCAAGGAAAGTGGCTCACCTGAAGCCAAATTCAACAAAAGTTTCATAACCTAATGGGGGAACTCAATGAAATGGATACCATTGCTTCCTAAGGGGGGAGGAATGATCTAGGTGGATATTGGTCGCCACCCACCTATTCCAATTGATTCCTCTTGATAGTTTTGATTTCAACACGTTCTTTTGTACTTCTTTGTAATTGTGGGTTCTACACTTTAGGGGATGTATAAATCCCTACATATCTTCTAGGTGGAGACTGGTGGCCTCCCATATAATCCAATTGGCTTATTTTGGAAGTCTTCCTGTCAACACATCTTTTTGTACTTCCAGGGCCATTTTGGGGCCCTAAACAATGTTTTTTTGTCTTGCGACAGTCAAATTATAAACGAAGTTAGAGTTTGATAGAGTAATGTGCATTTCTCGAGAAGAACTTTCCAATGGGCTATCAAGCGCCTGAAATGGAGGTCGTATGCAAAAGTTACGATCCCAGGAAGTTGAGGTACCAACTTGCCCATCAGGGTCCACACAACTTTTGGTGTTTCATCTCCTAGGGTTAGGGTTTTGGATATCTAGGGTTTTTGCATTCATGAGTAATGTTAAAAGGGCCTTTGGAGCCTCATTGTATTCATTCTCCACATAAATATGCATGTATAAAGACACATCACTTCTCAGAGATAACTACCACCATTCGAGCAAGTTGTTTCCAGTTCTGCAGTTTTACAGTTTCAACCTATTTTATTTATTCAATAGAAGTTATTGTTCACTGGATATCTGTTTTTTTTCTCTGTATCTCTATGTTATTGTATTCAGTCTGTTATTCCTTTCTTTTCTCTCATAAATTTGGATCATTTCCATACCATGTGCACCAAATTGGGTATCAAATACTTTGAACGACATCTGGTGCGCAAATATCGCGGTTGTATGCATATATACATTCAAATCGAAATGGTGTTTCTGGACATCGCATAATTAGGTGCGGCTTATAGATGCTATCAAGATCAAGTATAAATTTAATAAGACGAGATATTTTGGATCTACAAACTCCCCACAGCCGAAGCAGGGAAAAGGAAACCCCAACCCATAAAACAAGGGACAGAACAAAGATGGCCACTCTCAAGAAATCCAGTCCAATCCATAACCCAAGAAGGGTAATGAGAAGTCGAAGAAGGACACGAGAAAATGGTGTGAATACCATAAAATACCTTGGCACAACATCGAAGAATGTCGCTCCAAGCAGTCACTAGTGGCCAAGTTGAAATATTTTGAGTTAGAGGCAGATTTTGACTCCGAATCAAATATAGAAGGAGGGAAGCGAATTATTGATGCCGAACCCAACATCACTATCACTACCACCAAAGTCCAGCCAAGTGAAATAGAAGAACCAGAGGAAGGGGAACACCTCTTTCACTCACATATGCGGGTAAAGGGGGCTCCGCTTCATTTCATTGTTGATAGCTACAATCAGAAGAACCTGATCTCAGTAGAGGTCATCAAGCGACTAGACCTACTGATGATACCACACCCACAACCCTACACCATCGGCTGGCTTCGCCAAGGAAGAAATCTCTATGCCAATCAATAATGTTGTCTTCCCTACGACATAAATCCCTTCAAAGACAAGGTATTGTGTGATATTTCTCCCCTTGAAGTTTGTGATGTTCTTTTAGGACAACCATATTTGTGGAAGAGACACGCTGTGTATGATTCTAGACCCTACAATGTTACTATTAATTTGGGTAGACAATTGTATAGGATACAAAAGGTAGGGTTGCCTATCACTATTTCTTTAATCTCTGCTAAGCAATGTATTAAGGTCATTTCACAAACTGGGAATTTCATCTTCTTTGTGATCCATGCTCACAGTAAGAAGAAGGTTTCTGTCACATCCGTTACCTATACACAAAGAATATCTTTGCAGCAGAAGCAAGTGGACGGGATCATGGAAGAGTACATATACATCTTCTCCTCACCCACCGGGGTACCGACACACTGCCAAGTCAAGCATCCAATTGATCTAACCCCCGGTGCACCTCTTCCTAATGGACCAGTCTATCATTGCTCGCTGATGGAAAATGATGAATTCAAGTGTCATATCCAATAACTGCTTCAAAAGAGGCACATCAAACCCAAATCCTCCCTTTGCAGAAGCCCGATTATATTGGTGCAGAAGAAATATGGGACCTAGCGGATCTGAATTGATTACAGAGCATTAAAATAAACCATAGTCAAGAACCAATACCCAATTCCCCAAATTGATGACCTTCTTTACCAAATCAAGGGGGGAAATTTCTTCAGGAAGATTGACCTAAAGTCTAGCTATCACCAGGTTCCCATCAAACTGACTGATGTATGGAAGACAACTTTCAAATCTAAAGAAGGTCTCTTTGAATGGTTGGTCATGCCCTTTGGATTAACAAATGCAAGAAAAAATTTCATGAGGTTGATGGATGATGTATTTAGACCCTTCACCAACTCTTTTGTGGTGGTATATCTTGATGACATCCTCATCTTCAACAGAACTTGGGAGAAGCACATGCAACATATTCAACAAGTTTTGAGCACTCTGCTGCAGCACAAGCTATATGCCAACTTGGAAAAATGATCCTTTGGCATGAACAGGGTCCAATACTTGGGCTACATTGTTGATGAACATGGGGTACATGTGGATCTAGATAAGGTCCAAGTCATCCATGACTGGCCAGTCCTGACCACACTAATCGAGCTTCAGAGCTTCTTGGGACTTTCCAACTTCTACCGACGATTCATGTTGCGATTCTCCCATATTGCATGGGCCCTCGGCCAAGTGACCAAGGGAGGTGGCAAGGAAAAGTTCGCATGGGGGAACACACAACAATGAGCATTTGATGATCTGAAGCATCGCTTGTGCTCAATTCCAGTACTCTCCTTACCCGATCTACAACAACTGTTTGAGATTGAGACTGATGCATTTGAATATGTCGTAGGCACAGTTCTCACTCAACACGATCATCCAATAACATACCATAATGAGACACTCTTAGATACCATCCAGAAATACCCCACCTATGACAAGGAAATTTATTCCATTGTGAAATCTTGTCATCAATGGAAATATTACATTCTGGGAAAGGAGACAATCATCCAAATTGATCATAAGCCTATGTAGTTCATACAAACACATGGGATGTTGTAGAACGACCACCATCAAAATTGGTGACTCCACATACCTACAACAGTTCCATATCAACATCAAGTATAAGTCAGGGAGAACAAATCATGTCACTGACTTCTTTAGTCGACCTCCTATGGATGCACTCACCACCGTGCTCCATTCCCCTGGGCACGAGGCATCTCAGTAGCCCCAACTTTATCAACGAGATCCTAACTTCGCCACCACCTAGAAGCTCTTGGGTACATGCACAAAGGTCATTGATTTTCACATTCAGGATGGAATGTTGTGCTATCTGGGCCACCTCTATGTTCCTTCAAGCAAGTGTGTAAAGATGATTTGGGAGGCTCACTATAGTTATATGGTAGGACATTTTGGTGTGGAAAAAATTGTGGTTGTTCTACATAAACTTTCTTATTGGCCAAAATTTTGATAGGACATTAACAAGTATATCAGATCTTGCACTACCTGTGCCATTTCCAAGCCAACCATCAATAAGAAAGGCTTATACACCCCTCTTCCTACTCCTGAGAGGCCTTGGGAATCCATCTCAATCGATTACATGTATGGCCTTCCATCCACCAAGCAAGGCAATGATTGCATATTTTTGGTGGTTGATCAGTTTTCAAAGATGGCCATTCTCACAGCCTACAAGAAGAGTAACACAATGACATATATTTCCAAGCTCTTATTTGAACGAGTGTGGGTCCATTTTGGGATACCATAGACCATCATCTCCTATTGGGATAGAAGGTTCCTCAACACCTTTTGTTCGAGTCTCTGGTCACTATTGGACACCAAGATCACTAAATCCACTACCTTCCACCCTTAAACCGATGGCCAAACAAAGGTCGTCAATCAGATGATTGTGCACATCCCGCGCATGTATAATTATAAGCATCCATGTACATGGAATGATAATATTCCCTATGTTCAACACAACTACAACAAGGCTCTCCATAGCTCCACCGACCATAGCCCATTTCAGGTGGGGATGGGATTCCAACCCTTGGGTCCTATTGATATTGCACTACCTCTTGAAACCACACAGACAAAATATTCCCATGTTCAGTCTAAGGCTGAAAAATCTACCAGATTCATTGAGCGGATTTAACACATCCGCTAACAGGGCCATGAGTTTTTGTAGAAAGCCAATGCTAAGTACAAGCAACACCATGATCATCAACAGGTACCACACAAGTTTCAGGTGGGAGACAAGGTCTGGTCAAATTTGCAGAAAGAAAACCTTACGGGGCCTCATCCGAATCTCCGTCCACTTTTCTATGGGCCTTACACTATCACCAAGGTTGTGGGTGACAATTATTTTGAGTTCAACACTCCCCCCTTCCTTGGCTTGCACCTAGTATTCAATGTGGACCTCATCCAACCATATTTTCCACCATTATTGGACACCTCAGAGATTGAATAATAGTTGACACCAACATATATCAACCCTGACTGCATGGAAAATGCATCCACTGATCATATAGTGGACACATAGGTCAAGGGCACTTGCTAACATAAGATCCAACTATATCGGGTTTTCAAGGTAGGGCAACTTCTGCACCAAGGAAAATGTCTCACCGAGGGCTAAATTCAATAGAAATTTCCTCACCTGATGGGGGAAATCAACACAATAAATACCATTTCTTCCTGAGGGGGGAGGACTGATCTAGGTGGATATTGGTGGCCACCAACATATTCCAACCGGCTCCTCTTGACCACTTTCAGTTTAACACGTTTCTATGTAATGATGACATTTCTTTGTAATTGTGGTTTCTTCACTTTTGGTTCTATTATGAATCCCTACACAACATCTAGGTGGATATTGGTGTTCACCCACCTATTCCAACTGGCTTATTTTGGAAGTTTTCATGTCATTACATCTTTCTGCACTTCCAGGTCCATTTTGGGGCCCTAAACATTTTTTTTTTTGGATTTCCACAATCCAAATGTATACAAAGTCAAAGTTCAACAACATAATGTGTATCTCTCAAAAATACCTTTCCAACGAGCTATCACACACCTAAAACAAAGGTCATATGCAAAAGTTACGGCCCTAGGAAGTTGAGGTACAAACTTACCCATCAGGGCCCACATAACGTTTGGTGTTTCATATCCTAGGGTTAGGTTTTTGGATGTATAGGGTTTTGGAATTCATGAGTAATGTTGAAAAGGATTCTGGAGTCTCATTGTAATCATTTTTCTCAGACAGATTCATGACAACCACATCTCTTCTCATAGATAGATAACACCATTCGCGCAAGTTGTTTTCAATTCTGCAGTTTTACAGTTTCAGCCTATTTTATTCATTCAATAGAAGTTATTGTTCACTGGATATATGTTGTTGTTCTTTGTATCTCTGTGTTATGGTATTCAGTCTGTTATTCCTTTCATTCCGCTCATAAATCTGGATCACAAAGATAGTGAGCCTTGCTGGGAAAAGGAATAATTCTTCATCAAAGGACAAAACATTCATATGAGTTGTGAGTGTTCCTCTTACGATACTTTCACCACTTCTATGAACTAGAGAAATATTTTAATCTAAGTATTTATGATGATTAGTTATATGAGGACTTATTTGAGGGGGACGAGACTTAGGTGATTCACACCACTTGGATGGAGGTACAAAAGGCACTAACTTCGAGGGATTAAAATTAAGGCTAGAGGCTTAGCTTTGGAAACTTGTGTTGGAGGGAAGGGTCTCCTAAGAATGTGTCTAGTATATATAAATGATTTAAGGATTATCTTTTGAATTTTTCTTGTGTAGGGCATGAGTTTTTCACACACCCTACATGAAGTGGTGGGTTGTATGTTTAGTTAGCTGGAAGGAGGTAAAGTTTCATGATAAAATTGGCTAGGAGAAAAAAGGATGGGTGTCAAGTTGGGAGGAAGTGGAATACATACTATCCCATTAAATTGGTTATTTAGTAATAATGGGGAAGAGTTCCTATGTTATAAGGTTGGGAAGGAAATGTTGTATGATTACTTGGATAGATGCTAGGAGGCATGTTAAAAACACTCATATGAGTGAGGTGATAGAGTTTGAACATGTTTCAAGGATAGATCTAGTTGATGTCAATATGAAAGGATATATGGAAAATGGATGTGGAATAAGGATGATAAGAGTACTCCATAGTAGAAGAAGAAAGGAAACAAGAAAAGAAGGAAAGGCGAGGGCCTTCATTTGGGAGAGGGAAATGTTAATGAGAGCTCCCTAGTAGAGTCATGAAAATGCATAAAATGAATGGATTCATTATACAACATGCAGTTTGAGAGCAAGATAGAATACCTTGCTACCAATGCACATACTAATAAATAATGGGAATTAAGAGAGAGTGGAGTCTCCACTCAATTTTAGGTAAAATCCTAGAAACCCTAGGGTGAGGAAAGAGAAGATCCAAAAGAGAGGGAGCACCACTAGGTTAATGAGTGATTTAGATATTGATTATGTTGAAATATGGTTGTATAATATTAAGGTATTTCAATTAGGTTTTATATTATATTTTACCAAGAAATTAGAAAAGGAAAGTAAATTAATAATGTAGGGTTATGCTAATATTGGAAAAAACAAAGAGAAGTATGGAAGGAAATCACTCAGACTTCATCTTTCCAAGTTATAAATATACTTTAGTTAAAAAATAGAGTTATAACATCTCCCCAAGGCCGATCCACATTTTGGATGATCCTACAAATGTAGTTCAAATTTCCCATGAAACAACATTTGTACCAAATATACAATACACACACACACACACACACACACACACACACACACACACACACACACTACCACAATAGGTATGTCAATGAGAATTTTAGTATAGAGACACAATTGTTCTTAGGGGATGAAACCTTCATTTCCCTCATTATGATGTCACGTCCCTTAAGGTTCTAGGGATGAAACATCCAAGTTATGAGTAGATCTAGCCAATGAAGATTCCCTATAATGAACAAGCCTTCAATTTTAGAGATAAGAGACATAAGAGGTCCTAGTAGAGGTTCTATAGATGGTTAGTGGAAGTATCCAAAGAGCATGGAATAGGTGGAAAATATATTATATAAACATGTGTCTCTTGTCAAAGTGTGTATCTACTAAATATTGAGGGAGGGAAAGAAGAATCCAATAGGAATTAAAAAGAAGAATTGAAGGGTATAATGAGACAAGGGAATGACCTCAAGGGATAGGTGTACATTAGGTTATCTATTAGAGGGCCCTAGTTATATGGCAAGGTCATATTTCATAGGTTGACTCGATACAATGGGTTCAACAACACAATGATATATATTTTCAGGCCCAAAAAGGACCACCTATTTACACACTAGTGGTATACTCTTTTCCAAGAGATCAATAAGGGTTAATGATGTTTAACTCATTTGACCCCATAAATATAAATCCAAAATATATTTAGGTCATCATGGACTTGTGGTGAGGAATCCTAACTAATTATGGATCTAATTGGGGGATTTCACCCCCAATTGAACCCATACAATTAGGGAATACCCTCAAAATGTTCCCTGGTTGTCATAGTGAACAAAACCAATAATTAAGGAATAAATACTAAGAAAAAATCCAAATCTCACTAACCGTGAGGAACCACGTGGCATTCCAAATATCAATGGAAATGACATGATGTGTAATATCATGTAATATATCCCTCCTCCACATTGACTAGGGATTGTGACATAGGTTATTCCATGGTGTCAAGGTGTATGAAACGCTTATATGACACTTTACGACACTTAGGGTGAGGTACCCAGGTGTGCAAATTTCATGTGTAACAGAATGCCCCCTAAAGTATGAGGTTAGAAGAGAGAATGAAGGATGAAACACTTTACAAATCTTTAAATCAAGGGTGCGGACTCGGAGAACCTGGTAGAAGCTGCACACAAACATCCAACGAATATTATGACATGTTTCAAACCCAAGGCAGACATACCTATGCTTGGGTGATAAAGACTTACAAGATATGGCCGCCATAAAATACACTGTGGATCCATAATTATATTGACAAAACGGTATAGCCACTAAAGATACACTGTGGATCTATACTCCCATGACCTGAACTAATCGTAGCCATGAAGAATACATAGTGGAGAAATTATTGGTTTTGGAGAAAAGAAGTACCTTTTACCAGTGATTGTCCCTGCACAGTCCGAGTTGAGCTCCAATCTTAAACTCCTTGATAAGCCCTATAGACAAACAAAGATACAAGCAACTTCCTACTCTACTGAGATTAGCTTGAAATAGATCTATCTATTAGAGGCAAATTCATGTGAGATCAAACACAGACTTGAAAGAAACAACCCAAGCATATTATATTAATGAGAACAACAATGAAGAAAACTTACAACCATAGATGTGAGTGCAGCAACTTCATCAAGTTCCCCTTGTCCAAACCCTTGTTTAAACAGTCCACACACAGAATGTTGATACTCCAAATGACATACCACTCATGAGATCATAAGTTTGGTATAATTCTCAATCTTCCTTTATCCCTCCTCCATGGAAACCCCTCATTATATAGGATTTGGAGGTTTAACCACCATGGAGAGGATCTTTCATCAGATCCACTAAGAAAGGGATCTCTAAGATATTTAGGGAGAAAATATCTCTTAAGGATTTTGGGGAGGAAATATCTCTCAAGGATTTTAAGGAGGAAATATTTCAACC
>JASDQU010100692.1:379225-391728 GCA_032191745.1 Picea mariana | reverse complement strand
ACAAGGCTTCTAGGGTTATTAGCCAACTCATTAGGGTTTCTCTTGCTTTCCGGAGTCTTCTATTCTCGTCAAGTTCACACATGGGGGTAAATACCTCCCACAACTACCATAATATTAACATGATCAATGTCTGTTCAACTCTATAAATGATTACTATCTTTCACTTCCATCTCGATTCACCATACTATTCTTTTTAAATCCTGAAAGGCCAAAACAATTATTAGTTTTCAAATAAAAGTACATGAATATTTTAAGTTAAATGTGATCCTTGTATCTGAGTCTATTGTATTCCTTTTATACTTCGTTTTATTTCCTTGATAATTGGTTTCTCGCAGTTTTATCATGACTAATGAACAAGATATTGTTTTAACGACCTTTGCATTTGAAAAGATTTTACCATGGATTGGTAAAGGGAGAATTTGAGGGATTTGATTACACTATGAAAAATCTTGTGAGGCACGAGATAAGATTGTGGGATGTTTTACTTACTTGATAACATAGTATTCAATGAGGTATGGACCCAATAGGTTTTGCGTAGTTGATCCCAAGGATTATCATTGCAAAGATAAGATCTGCAACATGTAGTCTTGAAGGATTAACTTTGTAGGATTTATGATTGTGGGCTATGGAGTTGTGGATTGCAGGGTTGCGACAATATTAGGTCAAGCCTTACATCTTTGGTTGGAGAAACCCACAAATATTTCTTTGCATAATCTACATCCTTTGGGGTTGTTGAAAGGTTACAAAACTAGTTCATCACGCGATTCTAATGAAGCAATGTCATGATCTAGATTCCACTAATATTTACAATAACATAAAGAAATGGGTCAAAAGTTTTTTTTGAAAATAGGGCATTGTAGTGAAAGGCCACAAAAAAGAACACATACACTAGTAATGTTGGTTTCTGCTTGGGAGATTCTGCAAAGGTAGGGTCCACATGGCATGTGGGATGCAAATCACAGAGATGAATTACAAACAAATATCATGATACCTCCACAAAGGGTAAATCCCACAAAACTAGGACTTGCAGGTTGTAGTGATGTTATAAGAATTAATATTGAACAACACCTCGATATCGCAAGAATTAAATTCTTGAAACAATAGAGGATGAGTAAAGGTACGTGCGTGTTTCTTCGGCCCCCCTTGATTTATTGGAATGGATCAAGTTCTTTCACATCTTAGGTTTTAAAGATATCTTTCGAAATTGAAACCAATATAGCCACGAAGTCTATTATTCCACCATCGATCTTTCATCAGCGTTGAGATCCACAACATCTGGATTTTATTTATTTATAATATTAATGGTTCAGGATGCGAAATCTACCAAAAATCTGGGCTTAATATCTTCTTCTTATATCTTCCTTCTCTTTTCATATATAATCTAGGTATTTACTATTTCTTGTGTAAAATACAACTCATAATTGGCACGAGTTCCATATATTGAAATAAAACCTTTAAGAAATACACATGCATTTATTCAAAACCAAAATTATTTTCTTGGATAACATGATAGTGGTGTAGGTTATAGTCTGAAATATGGAATTTGTCAAGCTATCACACATTATCATGTGGGTCACCCTTACGGGGGACTGATAAAGAGTAAACATTCCTCTTAGTTTGCTTCTTTGAACCTACGTGTCCTCAACCTAATACTTTGTATGTCTATATAACTATATGTGTTATTCACACCTTGTATGAGGAACTTAGTGAGCATATCATAAGGAAGAAGTTATGGTATTTGATCATATTCATCCATTATGGCATAGGGGTGAGTTTTATGAATGCTTCGCATAAGAAGAAGATGTGAATTTGTGAAATGCATCCTTGATGAAGATAAATTATTCATTATTTTATAATGTAGTGTGTAAGAGAATAAGAGATTAATTAACCCCCCTCTAATATTCTTGAAGATCATGGATGAAGCATCAAAATTTGTGGTTAGGAAGAATAGTTAGACACCTAATTCTATGTGATTATGTGATGTAAACCAACCAATATAGCTCATTATATTCCCTTCAAACTTAGGGATTTTTATGAAATCATGACAAAATCAAATGAGTTGATCAGATTATGAAATTTGAATTAAATCATGGTTCAACTATTAGTATTACTAAAAGTGAATGTACTTCACATTTGAACCCCAACATTCCAATATCATCAACAATTTCAATGTTCCCAATGGGAAGGTTACTTGATATGCCAGATAAAGAATTGAGAAGCGGTATTTAAGCTACTCTATTACCAGGGCTAGCTTTTATTTATTTTCTCATTGCGTCATCTTGTATTAATGATTTCTAAAATTGACTAAATGATGTTAATTCTTTGATTTGTTTTGAGAGAATTTGTAACCTTAAAACATTGATGCTACCAACTTAACCTGAGACACAAGATAAGGAAAGAAGTGATCAATCAATGTTATTTATGAGGAATCAAAACAATTATCAATGATGAAAAGGGTTCGAGCAAAGAATTTCCAAGCACCATTCTTAGAGTTTGATGGGATATTAAAGAATATTGGACTAGCGTTGTGCAGTCAACAAAGAACCACTCAAGGGTAGGTAATCATAAAGTATCTACATCCATATATTTGTGGGTAGTGAAAGGGTATAGTACACTGGGAGAAAGCGTAGATTAGGCTTTTAGAGTTAGGATTGGTAGGGGACTCCTTTTCTATGGCTTATAAAAGAAAAATATAAAAGGGGGGATGTTGTAGCCACAATAGGTCCTCAATGCAGTTTTTGCATGCATATTTTATTTTAGTTTTCTTATTATATTCTATGTAGAAAAATGGATTGAATTCTCTTCTCATCTACAACTTTTTAACTTGTTTCATAGAGTTGTGCTCACATAATAGTGTTGTAGTTTTTTTTCTCATTATGAAAATAGAGTGTTGTTGTAATTTCTTTGATCTAAAACAATGTTTGTATAATCTATAGTAAATTTTCTCTCATAGAGTTATGTTCATAGAGTGTTTTTCAATTTATTTTATCTGCATAAACTTACAATGTATTCTCATTGTTATCTCTCACACACATAAATTGTATAAGTTATGTTTTTTTGAAAAACAAAGGATTCTTTTCATCTCTACTGTGCATTTTTTGGGGGGAATTTTTGAAATGGATAGGATTTGAGTTTGTTGGGTGTGATTTTTTAACAATCACTTAAATCCCTTTTTCTTGGATTTTTATTCATTTGGTACTAGATCTTTGTGGTTGATTAAACATTTTATTTGGAGAAGGAGAAGGAGAAGATGGACCAAGATTCAAATGCAGTACAATACCAAATTCCTCTTTTTTGTGGGGAAAACTATGAGTAATAGAGTGTAAACATGAAAACTTTACTTATCTCACAATATTTATGGAAACTTTCTTCTATAAGATACACAGAGCTAGCTGATCATGATGCATACAATGCTCTTTATTTTTATCAAAAGATAAAGTTGAAGGAGAACATAAAAATGGATACTAAATATCTTTTCATCCTTCAAACTGGCATTGACACCACAATATTTCCAAAGATTGTAGAATTAGTAAGTCCTATGATTCTTGGGAAACCTTGGATCAGAAATACAAGAAATTTGTATAGGTAAAATTTGTCAAACTCCAAATGCTAAGAAAATATTTTGAATCTCTTACTATGAAAGTAAATGAAAGTATTGAATCATTTATTACTAGAGTTCAAAATATTGTGAAAGTTATTCACGCTCATGGTGAATCTCTTGAAGATAAGAGGACCGTTGAATTTTTTTAAAGAAGTCTTCCTAAAAAAATTGATCTCGTCACTATTTTTATAGAGGATTCAAGGGATTTATCAAAACTAACCCTTGCTGATCTGTTTGGAAGCCTTTAAGTACATAAAGATAGGTTAAAAAAGAATGAGGAACCTCTGGATCAATCTTTCCAAATCAAGTTGAATGTTGATGACAAGAAAACATGGTCTTCCACTATCATGAATGATGGTTCTACCTTTTTTTCATCATGATATAGGAAAGTTAGAGATCATGTAAGAGCCAAAGAAAGAGGAGGGTGATGAGCTCCCAAACTTTAATTCCAAAAGGTTCAGAAAATTAAATCTAATTTCAACTACAACTTGGATCGAACTGTCTTCCTAATTTTCTCTTGGGACCAAAACTCATTTAAAAAAGTTCTACAATACTCTGATTCCACATCAGTAAATAACGCTCATAACCAGGTGCTAAACCTCTCATAGGATATCGACTATGACCACATGATTATATAATGAAGTGATTTACCTTTGGCATGTACTTCATATGTCCTCGGGATGTGTCCATAGTCTTCAATTTGGGAACTTAACATTTTCTCTCACAAAATTATTGAAATCTTCAACTTCTTATCCTTGTCGTTTATCATCCATAGGATGGAAAATATTGAATGCACCTTGGAATGTTATGGTTGGACTAGAATATGAAAAGGTTATTCCAATGGATGATCAATCTCTCTTTTATGCGTGTCCCAATGGACGGTTTGGATTAACTGTTTGTTTCTTTGTTCAAATTTTCTTAGTCAGACTCTCGCTAGCCTCAGCACTCCAAAAATTCACTCCGACAACCTTTCACATCCTCTTCAGACCCTGAACAATCAAATGTTATACATTGTTGATCTGTCATAATATCCACAGTCCACAATCACCTATCTTTGTCTCTGTTTTGTCCTGCCTATGCCATGACACTCATATGTGGATGCTAAATTTCAACCTCTTACTTGTTGATCTGAAAACCATGTGTCTCTTTCTCATTTGTCCACATCACCACCACATGTCACAATTTCATTCGTTGATGCCACATCAAGGTCTTTGTCATCTATCACATGTCACTCTGGTGACCTACTAGGTGTATATTCCTCGTTCATTGATATATTCAACTTGAATAGATCTCAATTGTCCATTGTTGGTCCTTTATCGAGGTCTCTTCAACTAATTGAATCTGGTGGATTTACTTTGAGATCCAATTAACTGCTTCCACATGTCTTCTCCAAATATGTCAATCTTCTACAATCAATAATTGTGATCATTTACCATCATTCTACTATGATATTGGTATTCTAGGACCAACTTACATGTGTCTCCACCAGGGACATGGATCTATCTTATCCCAAATATATCTCAACCATTGGTCGGTCTATCGTCATCGGAGTAGATATCCAACACTACCCTTCAAAAGCTAGACTCTCATGGTCACCTTACTCCAATAGGATGTCGCTATGTGTCACCTTTGTAGCCAAAGATATGGGTTACTTCGAATCAATTCTAGCCGTCGGTCGGGGTTATACTTTGCTTCTTTCAAATCTCCGGATGCCCACTTTATTGCTGCCACATGGACGCTTTAATGATTGTTGATCTCCTCTGTCTCCTGATCAATCTAATCCGTTGAATGAAAATCCTCATCATAATTTCTACTATTCAGACACTTTGGAACACTATCTCCGAAGGACCTTTCCACCTTTTCTTCGAAATATGAATGAAGAACACTCCTCACCGTCGATCTGGATAGACCTCTATCCCATATTTAATCTTGGTCTCTAATTACTTGCATTAACTTCTGGATTTTTCCCAATGCGAAAATGATATATATCATTGATCCAATGATGATCAATGATCAATATTGTTTCTTAGTCTCTCTCATATGATCTTCAATCTGATGGTCAATATAGATCCCAACAAAGATTTGATGGCTATTGTTTCTCTATCACCAACCTATGACACACAAATTAAGAGAACTAAACCTACAATAACACTCCAGAATTATGACATGCCACATGCATTAATAAGGGACTTCTTCATTGATTAACCGTTGAAACCTACAAAACTCATTTTTTACAGAGAATCAACACACACAATAGTAGATAGAGGTATTCGAACAAACAATTCCATGAACACTCAAAATAAAGTGATTCTCCTATTTGATTGTGCACACATTGTACATATAGTTTACATAAGGCCTTTCTTCCTTAATGGCCTTTTACATTCTCACACTCTTTGGCGTGATTCTCCATTCAATTGGCCACTCTCCTTGGAATGTTTCTACATTCATTTTTCCACCCCATGCCTTTTAAGATTTCAAGCATTTATATATAAGATCTTGAAACTATAATCTTTTTCAGATCTGAAAACTCTCACATAATTTCTAGGGTCCTTCAAATCCTACAATCACTCTAGAAGTTCACAACTTAATCCTATGATCTCTCCCTAGATCTCACAATCTTGAAATATTCTCACAAAGACAGATTCGATTACATTCTCAATTCAACAAACCTCATCCTATAAAATCCTTCTAGAAATAAATTAGACATAGGAAATTACATTAATTCAAGCATAGGGAACCCACTCCCTCAATAAAACAAAATACCCCTAGGTTTAATCAAATGAACAATATATTGAAGGTAGGATGCTCTTGCATAAGACTCCCAAGGAACAAAAAGTGTTCATGATCTCCTGATCATGAGTTACAATTGTTGAAGTCCTCTTGGATCCCATACATTATGCTATTGCTTTCTTTCCTTGTTGTCTTGTTGTATTGTTTCTTTCTGCGACTGTTCATTTTATTTGTTGATGTGAATCTTCCTTTATTCATCATGTCTTCTCTGGGACATCTTCACCATCAATATCCCCATCTCCTCAATCTCTATGTCCAGTCTATCCTTTGGCTGGTACATAACATTGTTGCAAACTTTCTACTTTTCTATAGCTGGCTATTGCATTACTTCTTATCCATATCTCCATCTAAAAGTGTTTGAGATATTTTGTTTCCTTTTTAAATTCCTTATGGAAACCTAAATTATATCTTCAAGATTCTTCCTCTTATATTCAATGCTGCAACTAATCATTTTTTAGCACTTTGTACTTGCAACTGTAATGCAATCCTCTTTATCAATCCTTGGATTGATCAACCAGTCCTCAATCATCTTCAATTCTTCTTCAAAATATGTGAGCATTGTATCTGAGTGTCATCCTTTAACCTCCTCCTCGTTCTCTACGACAAAAATTTCCTACAACTGCTCCTCCATATCTACATCACTTAATAAAAAGTGATCTAGATACTGATCATCATTGTTAAACAATGTTGTCTCCTCCTTCTCTATGAAAAAATTTTGAATCTGCCTGTATTCACTTTCTTCAACACCTACAAACATACACCAATGATCAATTGTAAAACTATGAGACTATGACATCTTTGTTGATGCTTCTATAATCATCTTGATTTGCTCCAATGCAACATCAAATTCGTCATCTTCCTCTCCAGGAATCATCCTCTTATGATGGTATGAACACCTCATCAGACTCTCATAATCATCTTCCTTCTCAACAATTTGATTTGCAAGCTGTGTGTAATGACTACCTTCATGGGATAACATCTCATCTCCCTTTATAACATAATTTTGATTATGTTATGTTTTTATTCTTTCGGAAAGCATATCTCCATCTTCAACAATCTTTATGATAGTTCCATGTGACTTTCCAACTTCTTCCCTTTCACAACCTGCAACCATGCAAAAATAATCATATTGAAAAACATAAGGCTCCCTAGCCTCATTTTCTTCCTTTGTCAGCACATCCTCATGCTAATCTAAACTTCCCAAATAATTCACGAGACTCTCAACAGGTCTCTCGTCTTACTTATCCTCTCCAAGGATACCTCCTTGCTCTGGTTCATAAAAGTGAACTCCTTCCCCTGCAAGTGACCTCTTCCTGAACTCAACTCCTCTAACTTCCTCCTTATTCAGTAAAGCACTCAACCTATGCTTCAAACTCCTCAAGCTTCTCCTAAACTTCCTTGCAAATAATTGTATCACATGAGACTTGACTCTCTTCTTCAAATTCCATCCTTGTCTTTGGTTTTCCTCTATCTTCCTATGCAGAAAATACATAATGTAACTAAGTTGTATCCTTAACTCATCCATTTCTAGGTCAAGATCCTCTTGACTCATCCTCTTTATGCCATTTTCCTTGGCATTCTCCTTTCCTCTATTCTAGATTTTTCCTGAACCTCTATAATGATGATCAATAGTCATTTCCATCTCTTCTATTGTGATCTCTGTTGGATTACTGAGAGGGGGGGTGAATCAATAATGAAAAATTTATACCACTTATTAATCCTTTATACTACTATGTATATTAGTTTAACTTATTCAAGAATGTTCATCATCTCATCAATAATATGTTATTGCATCATATAACATTAGCATCCATCAATGCATAATAAAAAAAATAGACACATCCATGCAATGCACAATACACCAGTATTTTACATGGAAACCCAATGTAGGAGAAAACCACAACATTATTTTCTTATATGTCTTTAAGAATTACATTCAAGTAAGAACGAACTTCCAATTCTTTGGATCCAACCAGAAAGAGGCTCCAACCGAAAGGTGGCTACAACCACCCAATTCTCTGGCTCCAACCAAAAGGAGGATCCAATCCCCTAATTCTCAAGCTCCAACCCGAAGGAAGATCCAACTCCCTGATTCTCTGGCATCAATCGAAAGGAGGCTACAACCCCATTTCCTTGCCCCGTCCAACCGCCATAAAATATAAGTGTCAAATAAATGATGAAACCACTGCCACACTATCACTATGAGATATATCATTGTAAACCAGTACCAATCTGTGTCAATAACTTGTCATGACCTGTACCAATCTGTACCAATAACTTGTAATCAACCTGTACCAACATATACCAAATACACCAAGAACCTGTACCAATACTCTCCTCAATATATCAGATCTTATAACATAGATATCATACCCAATATCACAAGAATATCACTCAACCAATCATGTACATCAACAACTAGTACAACCTGTACCATCACAAGTGCATCAACCATGCACATCACAACACCTCACAACCATCACCAATACCAATATCTCTATGCCACATCAAACATAAACCATGTGCCAATATAACTATAAATATGTCCAACAAAATTACCAACAAGTGCCTCTAACAATGTACCAAGCATGTACAAATCATGTATCAATAACAAGCCAAGCTATACCTCATCAAGATGTACCAACATCACCATACGATACACCTAATGCATATGCCAAATCATCAACTAAGTACCTCATTCATGAACTCAACATATACCTCAACCATATACCAAAATATACATCAATACAACCAACAATATTCCTCTAGCAATACATCACAAATCCATAAGCCAAATACCATAAACCCTTACATAAAACCATCTGCCAAACCTCATTGTTATGTATCCTCAAGAATGTACCATATCATGATCAAATGTAACCATAAAAAAATGAATATAAACATGCCTATAACCAGGGATGATTTTAAGGATGGAAATTTATTTTAAAATGTAGAAACCTTGGCGAATCTTACTAATCCTTCATATGCCAACTATGAATGATTGGCGATATTTTTGTAAAAATATTCAAATTTCTAAGGATTTTATATAGTTTTTATAAAATCTTGGCGATTTTTAAGGTAAAATAATTTTATCCTATAGAATTTGGGCGAATCATTTTTAAAATAACGAATCTCGTTTTTGGAAAAACCATGGAAAATTACACCATGAGTGAAATTTAGCCCCTAAAATCATCCCTGCCTATAACTCTGTAACAGACCTGGTTTATGTGATCACATACCTGCAAACCTTTCTTAACTTCAACAACAAGAGACTAGCATTTTCATCAAAATTTGCTTTAGTCTCACATGACTAATTTTTTATTATTTAACAACCCTAACTTGAAACAAGAATAAATGTGTACATGTAATGCATAAAGTTCTAAAAAAATACACAATATTCTTCAGTGTCTTCTCTACAAATCATCCAGGTTTCACTACTTGGAACTTCCCAGAAAAGGAGTTATAGAAAAAATGGCATACCTTGCTGAATTCTACCTTATTCTAGAGATTGAGCTTGTAGAGAATGCCACACACAGAATATTTGTTGTATGGATCTGAAAATGGTATACAAAATACTAAAGACTGTACTCTAACCAATTCATTTTTTCTCACTAATTTTGTATCTTTTATGAATAATTTATGACGTTTTTACCTGGAACACCTGTTTTAGACTAGTTTCAGGACTAGCCACAAACCCTATCTTCCACAGATTGTAACTACCAAACTAAAATGACCCACAATATGAAATGTTTATCAAATTTACTTGGATATGTTTTCTCAACATCCGCCAGATTTCCCTATCTAAATCATTCTATAAAAAAAGTTATTGCGAAAATGGTGAGATGACCTGTAAATAACATACCTTAGAAATCATCATCAAAATACGTTATCCTCCCTTGAATTTTGGCCTTCTTACCTTCAACTTCCCTATGAAATTTACCTTATATATCCTTTGGTTACCTCAATCAATTGTAGATATTCAATATGCTCAATATATTCTAATGGGAGACCCTTGCTCTCTTATTTATACTCTCCAAGTAGCTTCCTCTAGAAGTATCCACTTAACAACTTTTTCCACTTAGCCACTTTGTCGATTTAACCACTTTGTCCAAGTAGCTTCCTATAGAAGTGTCCACTTAACCACTTTGTCCACTTAGACACTTTGTCCACTTATCCACTTTGTCAACTTTATTATTTAATCAGTTTCTCCTTGCAACCACATTGAGTAGGAATCTTCTTGAAGACTTTCTGGAATAATTGACTTCTTGTTGACCTTCTAGGGGCTTCTAGAATACTCTTGGGGGTCCTTCAACTTCAAAAATCCAAATCTCACTAACTGTGAGGAGCCACGTGGCATTCCAAATATCAATGGAAATGGCATGATGTGTAATATCCATCTAGAATAGTATTAACTGAATATTCACTGATCTTCACTCCTTTATACCTCAGACAAACTCGGGTCCCTTACCCGTACCTTTGCGCTACCATAATTCACTACCAGACTTCTCCAAGGGTTGAAATCAATCTTTAAGGGTTGACATCAATCTACAATATCACTCTCCAAGGGTTGACATCAATGACAACCAAAAATCCAAACCAACTGTCCATCAACCTAAGCCAATTGTCTGACAATCTCCCCCTTTGGAATTGATGGCAACACCAACATTGACGACAAAACTTAGTCATGATAATTATTCATGCTAATACTCCTCATCAATTTTTCTATCTCTCCCTCTTTGACATCAATGGAAAAGGGTATCTCCCTTTGGAGCCTCTCCCCTTGTCTAAATTCCTTTGATCTTTCTCTTTTTTTCTAAACCTTTGATTACTCTCTCTCCCTTCATCTGAACAATATCTTCCCCTTTGACAAAGGGTATCACTCAGATGAAAAACTAAAGTAATATCTCTCATTCTTCCCTTGTGACCATCGCCCCCACTGGAATCATGCCTCTGTGCTCTCTCTCTGTCTGACAACTTCTATAATTGATCTTTCTAGATGTCTTCTTGCTTCTGCTTCTCTCCCTTGAGTAGTTCTCTGCAAGATGTCGTGTAGATGACATGTAGGGATTTCTATACCTGCTTACTTTTGGAGTTTTTTTTTCCATTGGTGATTCCTTGTGTAATCAACTGACATATATGAAAAGCATTCAATAATAAGAATTCAAATATTCATGTGTCATTATCATCCATTATGATGATGTTCCTTTATTTATGAACCACTTTCTAAACCAATATATGAACCAGTCTCTGAATTCATGCTCTCATCCACTGTCATATATCTGTCCAAACCTGTTAAGTGTTCTTACAAATTCCTCTGTGTCCATGTGACCCATACTATTCAACAATATCCTTATGATGATATTGCTTATGCTGACGGTTTTTCTTTCCTTGATGTGTTGTGCCTTTCATTGTTTTCCTTTCTGTGATCAACTGATTTCAACTAAGTCCAATTGTTAAGCCATTGCTAAGCATCTAACAAATCCATGTTTTTCCATATTGTCCAAGAATCTGCTACTCAACTTTCCACAATGATGACCCATATGTCTTTGTACTATCATGAAGTCTTCACTGCTACACCTGATCATCAAACATCAAATGTGTCCATTGGTATTCTATATATGTAATCAAAACTTTGCATGTATGGAACAACCCGTGTTGAAGATATCTTTGTCTTAATACAATAATAAACTTCTTCCTGTGTAATTTTTTCAACTGATCAATCTTTCATATTGTACTTTTTCTAACTGATTTCTCTAAGTCTATCTACTCAAACTATGTAAGTTGCTCGAAAGATGAATCTATGATCTATATAGTTGCTATCTAGACTCCTCCTATTCACAATACATATTTTTTGGGAGTCTCCAAGCCTAATGGATTAGAAAAGTGTTTTCTCGGATGTAGAGTCATCATGATCTTCATTGGTAGGCTCAACATATTTCTGATCTCTAACTTCTTTCTTTATGTCTGTGGATTCATCTTGCACTACAATACCTGAAAGTACAATCTCTTGAACTCATTCCTTATCTACCTATCCTTCTTTTCTTTAATTTATTTTCCAAACCTTTTTGTATCTGACAACTTCCTTTTTCTTTGTAAATTTTTCTTCATCTCG